>JAHNEJ010002574.1:0-88639 GCA_022559845.1 Amorphophallus konjac | reverse complement strand
TCAACCCATCTCTTCATATCTGAATTATATTTGGGCTCCAACCCATGATTTGATACCAAACCCACTTTAAGCACCAACTAATCCCTTGATTAATCAATTTCGAATTTTAACCCGCTTTGGGTTCCAAGCCATTCTTTCAACTGAATTCATCTCTTTAAGATCTAAAACTGGCTTTCAGTCTCAACTTGTGCCTTTGGTATCAAACCAACATCAGGCATCAACCTACTCCCCTACCTCCCGCAAGGAAGTTGAAGAATTCTCCACCAAAGTTTATCCCAAAAAAAAGAAGGGGAAGGAGAAAAAGTAGGAAAGACAGAAGGAAGAGAAAAAAAAAGAAAAGGGGGAAGATCAAGGGAGGCCGCTATACACCTCGACGGGAAAATGTTCCACACAACTCTGAAACCGGTTACTCTTCCTCCACAAGCTGCAGTGCGAGCCAGGAAGCAGGAAAAGAATAGAAGGAAGAACCTCAAAAGAAAAAGAAGAAAAAAGAGAGGTTGAAGAAACAGACTGAGCAGGCAATCGCCAGGGATGCCCCCTAGAAAGGGAAATTCATCTGTGAAGAATTGCAGAAGATGGGATAATCTTTCTCCCCACTCAATGAAAAAATGTGAAGCCACATCAATTACATGATCCACCTCAACTGGATCATCACCATATTAGAGCTCAAGCCTGAAGCTCAAAAAAAAAGGACTTAAAATAAAGGTGCCCCGCCAGACTAAGCCATTCCCATTAGAGGGATGTCACAGGTAAAAAGGCCTAAAAACCCGACTGAGATGAAAACCCAAAAAGATGTCTCAGGCAAAAATGCATAATTTCTCGGTATCAATCCCGCGAGGGGGCTCCTGAAAAAGCAAAAAGATGCTAACTTTAGTGAAAACCCGAAAGGGCGCTGGATTTAGTAATATAAAAACAAAACGTTGTCACCAACCAACACTGTGGTCATCCTCTATTCAGAAAACCCCGTCGCCAGTCCAAAATTCAAAATCTTGAAACTCCATGGCCCAATCATAACGGTTCACCACTTTAAAACCCAAACCTTCGACTACAAACCACGAAGGTCATTCACCAATTTTGGCTTCATACCAAAAATGTCAGCCAACTTTATCCCAAACTTCTAGCTTCATACCAAAAAGGTCTGCCGACTTTATCTTCAGCTAGTCGCTACATACCAAAAAGGTCAAACACACATATTTGATATTTCCAACTTTCGGCTTCATACCAAAAAGGTTAGCCATTCTATCTCTAACCATTGGCTTCATACTAAAAAGGTTTATCAACAGAATGTCCAATTTTTGCCTTCATACCATCAAGGTTAGTCATCCATTGTCAAATTTTCAGCGCCATACCACCAAGATTTGCCATCTCTATCGACTGACTTTCATACCGAAAAGGTTTTGTCAACCCTACCCTTAATCTTTCGATATTAACTTACATGTCACAAAGGTTTGTCAGCCTAATGTCCAATATTTAGCTTCATACCAAAAAGATCAGTCATCTTGATCTTAGTCGGTTGACTTTCGTATCACAAATGTTGTCAACCCTATCTTTAATTTTTGGTCATACCACTAAAGTCAGCCATTCCCCGTCGTAACTGTTGGCTTCGTACCACAAAGGTTTGTCAACCCAATGTCCATTGTTTGGCTTCATACCCAAAAGGTCGGCCAATCCCAGATCTTCGGCTCCAAACCACAAAGGTTAGCCACCTAAAAAAAAATTCTCTAAAACCCTTGACTATTAAACCATTAAGGTCAGCCAAATCAAATTTCAAATTCTTCAACTATTAAAACATTAAAATCAATCAAATCAAAATTCAAATTGATTGGCTATTAAACCATCAAGGTCAGCCAAATCAAAATTCAAATCCTTTGGCTATTAAACTATGAAGGTTAGCCAAATCAATATTTAAATTCTTGGCTATTAAACCATCAAAGTCGGCCAAATCAAAATTTAAATTCATTGGCTATTAAACCATCAAAGTCGGCCAAATCAAAATTCAAATTCCTTGGCTATTAAACCATCAAGATCAGCCAAATCAAAATTCAAATTCCTTGGCTATTCAACTATCAAGGTCAGCCAAATTTAAACCATCAAAGTCGGCCAAATCAAAATTCAAATTCCTTGGCTATTAAACCATCAAGATCAGCCAAATCAAAATTCAAATTCCTTGGCTATTCAACTATCAAGGTCAGCCAAATCAAAATTCAAATTCCTTGGATATTAAACCATTAAAGTCAGCCAATCCAAATTTCAAACCCTTGGATTCAAACCACAAAGGTCCGCCAATACAAACTCAACTTCCAAACTTTGGCTTCAAACCACAAAGGTCAGCCAAACCTAAATTTCAAACTTTGGCTTCAAACTACAAAGGTCAACCAAACCGAAATTCTAACCTTTGGCTTTAAATTTCCAATCTCAGCTTCAAACCATAAAGGACAGCCAGTTCAAACCACAAAGGTCAGTCAGTCCATACTCAAAGACCAAATACCGGCTCCAAACCACAAAGGTCAGTCAGTCTAAACTGAAATTCCAAAAACCGACTTCAAACCACAAAAGTCTGTCGGCCCAAACCCAAAGCCTAGGCCTTCGGCTGCAAACCACAAAGGTTAGCCAATCTTAAACCTTGGCTTCAAACCACAAAGGTCAGCCAATCCTAAGTTCCAAACCTTGGCTTCAAATCACAAAGGTCGCCCAATTCAAACATGAATTTCGAACTTTGACTTAAAACCACAAAGATTAGCCAAACATAAATTCCAAACTTTGGCTTCATATCAAAAAGGTTAGGCAAACCTAAATTCCAAACTTTGGCTTCAAATCACTGCCAGATCTCGGCTTTAAACCACAAAGGTTAGCCAACCCAAACTCAAACTCCAAAAATTGGCTTCAAACCATAAAGGTCAGCCCGTCTAAACTCAAATTCCAAACACCGGCTACAAACCACAAAGGTCAGCTAGTCCAAATGCCGGTTTCAAACCATAAAGATTAGCCAGTTCAAACCCAAAGTCCAAAACTCCAGTTATAAACCACCAAAGTCAGTTGCCCAATTCAAAAGTCTGGCGCATATCACAAAGATCAAGCCACCTCAAACCTTTGGCCCATATCATCACAAATTCTAAGTCACCAGCTTCAAACATTCGACCCATGTCACAAAGACCAAACCATCAATCCAATCTTTGCCCCAAGCCATAAAGGTTAGTTATCACGAAGGCTCAAATCCAGATCTCCCAATTTTATGCCATACTCAATCCACAAAACCCCCCTTGTCCCACTACAACAAGTACATCGCTCAAACTCATAACACTCTACACTCCGAATCATTGGCTTCTAAACTACATCGGTTAGCCATCCCTAAACTCCAAATACTTGGCTTCCAAACCACAAACATTAACCAACTTAAACGTCAACCCTTGGCTTCCAAACCATAAAGGCCTACCAACCTAAAGTTCAAACCATGAAGCCCAACTAAGTTACCCTCATAGAATCTCAAACCTTTTTTGTCCCACTGACACCACAAGTGTTGTTTCTTTAAAAAAAAAAAGATAATACAAATCCAATGAAGAAGGTGAACTCTATCTCATTCATGAACTCATGCTAGGAGCCTGAGACACGCTCTCGGGGTGGCCACATGCAAATGAAAGAAGCTACGTCAACTGCAAAACTCAATGCCTTCTGGGTCCATCCCTTTTGAGCCAAGCCTCATAAGGTCACCCTGTATAACTTCAATGGAAGGAAGAGGCTCCTGGTGAAGTAGAGTCTGCAAACCGATAATGAGCATGGCAGTTGTCCCAAATCCCACAAAGGGCTACATCTATGGAGCATTGAACCACTCAACTCTGAGGCCTGGAAAGTGTAAAACTATCATGAAACATGCTCCTAACCTGACAGCTCGAGGGAAATTCCATCTACTGAATCGGCAAAGAATATCCATTCAATATATAACAAAGCTCAAATCTTCCAAGAGCAAAAGTGTCTTGAGATGTTAATTCTCACACCCTGTCAAGTAGCTGAAGAATCGCCCTGTTCAAATTACGGGCTTACGGCCCCTTCATGCAAGGATGGCAGTATCGGTTTCGGTACCGGTTTCGGCCGGTCCCGAAACCGATACGTACCGGTTTCGGTATCGGTTTCGGTTTCGGCCGAAACCGGTTGAAACCATTCAAAAACCTCGAAAATTTAGTAAAACCTGTCCGGTTTCGGCCGAAATCGTCAGGTTTCGGACCGAAACAGGTGAGTTTCGGCCGAAACCAATACGGTTTCGTCCGAAACCATTAAAAAAGTATTATTTAATAGGTTTCGGACCTGCTACAATGTTAAGGGCCGGTTTCGGATCGGTACCGGCCGAAACCGATACGTTTCGGCCGAAACGTATCGGTTTCGGTCGATACTGCCAACAGTGCCTTCATGGCCTTCTTCCCTAGTGTTGGCAGCAAATTAATTGCCTTTGTAGGATGAGAAATCACCAGCAAAGGATAAACTGCCGGCAATGTGTCTAACAAACTGCTAGAAGAAAGTAAATAACCTGGCATAAAGATGGCATCTGTACCCGTCGCCAGCTCAGGCAACGAGAATAAGCCCTCGGGATCAAATGGATTGGAGGAAAACTTCAATACAAAACTCTGAGAAAAGTAGAAATGCAAGACTCGGGAGGGGAACTTCAAATCAGGCTCCACTCAAAGCTAAAAAGATAAGACCAAAAAAGAAATATCCCAAATTAAACTCCAAGCAAAGATAGAAAGACGAGTCCAAGGAGGAGGGCAGCAAAAGACCCTATCACTCCAGATCCCACTGATACATGGGGGAAATAAACGCAATAAATGCAACAGAAAAAGAGGAGAGTGATAAAGAACAAAAAAATCAAACTCGAAGCAAAAGATCCCCGATAGCCCTCATTCTATCGCCACTGACGCACTTCAACCTTAGGGTCAGCTTGGTGGAGCGGACCCATGCCACTAGCTTGAAGTGGTGTGCGCTCTCCTAAGATCTTCCCCAGGAATACTTTCAAAAAAAAATCACTGCCAGGTTCAAAAAAGATTGGTTCAACCAAAATGATAGTGCAAGCCAGATATCTCGGCTCGAATGGGACGATAGCGTCAGAGAGCGGCCCAAGTTCCAATGACAAATTGGTGATGGCATCACACGGTACGGAAGTGCTAAGCATTATACAATATCTTCCAGCCTTACTTCCAAGATGTCGTCCGAAAATGTCCATCTAAAGAATTCAGATAGAACTCCCCGCCATGTCAACAAGACTCAGAGGTAAAGGAACAAATCCAACAATATTCCCCGCCATGTCATCAAGACTCGGGGATGAAAATATTGCCCTATCAAAGTGTATGGGCTGTTCACCATCGTCTTCTACAATATTCCCCATCGTGATTAAGACTCAGGGGAAAGAAAAAGGTCGCAAATGGTACAAGCTGTCCACCAGCGCCTTTGGCAAAACTTCCCCATGCGGCTCTAAGCCCCGCCACGAAAACCTACAAATCATGACAAGACAATGTCGAGATAAAGAAGAGAAAAGATGAGGCTGTAAGAGCTCAATCTCCCCACCATGTCATCAAGACCCGACGATAAAAATGGTGCATTACTAAAATACAAGGGTGGATTGCCACCGTCTTCAACAATAGTCCCCGCCATGTCATCAAGACTCAGGGATGGAAATGTTGCATTATCAAAGTGCACGGGATGTTCGTCGTCGCCTTTTACCATATTCCCTGTTGTGTCGTCAAGACTCCGGGGAACAAAAAAAGTTGCCAAATGCATGGGCCGTCCACCGTCGATCGCTTTCAACTCCGACGAACGTCCCGTGTGGGACATTTGTTGGAGCCTAAAATAAGTTGAAAGAAAACACAAAAACGAATGGGAACCTACCCGGGCTCACCCCCCTCTCTCTCCCACTTTTGGATCGGATAGGTCCCCCCCTTGGAACCTATCCGTTCCCATTCCTCTCCCTCTCTCTTGGGGGCGGGTGGGTCGTTGGGGGGGGGGGGGGGGATGAGGTGGGAGAGACCTATCGGGCCCAAATAGGTCCCCCTTGGGACTTATGTAGACCAAGCAGGTCTTTTGGAAGACCTACCCGGTCCCATCCCCCCTCTCTCTCTCCTGCCTTTCTCTCCCTCCCTATTTAAAAAACAAAAATAGAGGGAAGACCTATCCGGATTGGGTAGGCTCCCCAAGGGACCTATCCGGGCTCAAGTAGGTCTCCCTCTTGCCGACTCTATAAATACCCCCCCTAGGGGTCCTCATTCGAGACACGGATTGAAGCGCATGGAAGCAGGAGAAGGAGAAATAATCTCCTAATTCCTTTGTGTCTTGTGTGCCTCCACCAAGAAGGGTGGGAACCCAACAAAAGTATGCTACACATATGCTCGAGTTTGCATACATGCCCATGTGACTTTGCAACTTGTAATTTCTTGGAAGTAAAATGTTGTAATTTCCTAAAACAATTGGAAATTACATAAAAACCCTTGTCCAGACCAGATATTACCAAAATATCCCCAGCCTGTCCAAAATTAGCAAAATACCCCTGAACCTTCCAGAAATTACCAAAGTATCTGTGGAGTTCCACAATTACCAAAATGCCCTTGAACCTTCCAAAAATTATTAAATTGATCGTGGAGTACAGAAATTACAAAAATACCCTTGACCCTTCCAGAAGTTACCAAAATGTCCCGAGAGTTCAAAAATTACCAAGATACCCCTGAACCTTTCAAAAAATACCAAAATAATCCCAGAGTTCAGAAATTGCTAAAATGCCGCTGAGCTTCTCAAAAATTACAAAAATATCATGGTCAATCTGGAAAATGCATAAAAACCTTCAACTTTGCAGAAATTGCACAAAGCTCTTGTTCTGCCCTGAAGTTAAGGATGTCACTGGGCTGGGCCCAGGCCGTCCCGGCCCGGGCCCGACTCATCAATATTAAAGCCCAAGCCCGAGCTATGTCGGACCGAGCTAGGCTAGGCCAAGCCCAACACTAATAAAAAAATGTAAAGCCCGACTAAGACCCGACACTGCCCAAAAACTTAAATAAAAAATAAAAAATAATATACTTAACAATATAAAATATATAATCTCACTAAATTAATTAAAATTTTTATGTTATTACTTAATTTGTTTGAATTGATTTTCTAATTAAGTAAAATAATACAATTTTAACTGAGTAGTTTTTAAAATTTGTAGAGAGGAAAAAAAGAGAACGGACCAGGCGGGCCCGCGGGCCAAACTCAAAGCCTGAGCCTGACCCATGGGCCTAGTCGGGCGGGGCATTTAGGCCCGACTAAGGGCCCCACAAGCAGGAAAAGACCTTGCGGCCCGGCCCGAAATAGAGTCAGACCCCCGGGCGTGTGGGGCTGGCGCGGCCCATTGACAACCCTACTTGAAGTTCCCAAAATGCCCTTGTCTAAGGTCACGTCTTTGGTACGACTCAGTGGAGCGGGACCATGTCACTTCCATGAAGCGGTGTGTGCTCTCTTGAACTTTGCTTAAGGCTAACCAAAAACCATCAAACCCAAAAAACCCTAATGCTCAAAAAATTTACAGAAATACCCCTACTAGTAGGAAATTGTAGAAAAGACCCTGGAAGAAATCCAGAAACTACAAATATACCCTAAAATGTCAAGAAATGAAAGATAAGTCCAGAAGAATCAACAGATTACAGGGATCCTCATACAAGTCAAGAAATGACGGAAACACCCTAGGAAGTCAAAAGATGATAGAGAAGTTCAGGAAAGTCGGGAAATTACAACTATATCCTAAAAAGTCAAGCATGATAGAACTAGCAAGGTAAGTCAAGGAATGATAGAGAAGCCCAGGAAAGTCAAAAAATGACAGAAACAACCAGAAATGTCATGAAATGACAAAAATACCCTAGAGAAGTCAATAAATGACAAAAATACTCTAGAAAGTCAAACAATTACAAATGTACTATGAAAAAGTCGAGAAATGACATAAATGCTCCGAAACGTCAAGAAATGGCAGGAATGCCCTTGAAAATCAAGAAATGACAGGATTTATCTCAGAACATCAAGAAATGGTTAAAAGACTCCAGAATGTCAATAAATGATGAAAATAGCCTGAAATGTCAAGAAATGACAGAAAATCCCCAGAAAGTCAAGAAGTGACAAAAACACCTTAGAAATGTCAAGAAATGACACAAATGCACTAGGAAATCAAGAAATGATAAAAATGTCTAGGGAACCCAAGAAATTATAGAAATTCATAAAAGGGGTCAAAAATTACAGAAATACTCAAAAAAGATCTAAAACTGTAGAAATACCCATAAATGGTCGGAGATTGCATAAATACCCAAATAGGATCAAAAGTTGCAAAAGAGACCCAAGAAGGGTAAGACATTACAGATACACCCAAAAAGGGGTCCGATTAGGATGAAATTCAAATCTGACGATCATATATGGACTAGAAGCAAATTCCACAGTCTGATCGTGGTCGGGAGTAAATCCAACTGTTCAATTGAGGATAAAAGCAAATTCAACGATCCGCTCATGACCAGAAACAAATCTAATAGTTCAATCATGGACTTAGACTAATTCAATGGTCTGATCGTCGAGAGAAACAATCCAGAGATACAAGTGTAAGCATAAGCCCACTCCATGATCAGATAGCAATTGGATGTAAACTAGAAAACCAGATTACATAATCGGGACCAAATGTAAAGGTCTCAAAAGACCAAGTGTAATCCAAACTCTGTGTTAAATGAATGAACACTCTTGCAAGAGTATGTATCTCTAATGGGAGATCATCAAAATCATATCCATTAGATAATTTCACAACCAATAGAGACTAAAGAGGTTTCTTTGACAGTTAAGTAAGGATATATGGACTTCATGCCGATGTAAATAAACACCGACTGCGACCGGTGGGAAAATGTCCGATACTTGAACCCTAAATCATCTGATAAACCTAATTCGCGAAATCAATAATGTGCATGCTATTTAATAGCTATAAATGTGCATTTATGTTCAACAAATGAACATTCTTAAATTTTTCTGCGTTAAACACATACTCATCTGCATAGCACAATCAATTGAAAATTTGCCTAAAATAAAACATAGTCATAGTGCATGGCTTGACTTTCTGGGGAATTTGCTTCAAATGTCAACAATGACACCAGTAAAAGAATAACGGCAAAGATGACAGAAAACATGAATTTGGTGGAGAAACTTACAATTCAGATAAGTCTTTGCCTAGATTCTTGACTATTACTTCTTTAATATCCTTGAAATCACAAGGAACAGCCTAAGAGACCAAGACAGCAACGTGAACATTAATATATAGCATAAAAATAAAAAGGCTTCTAGTCTTAAGAATAACAAAAGATAAGTTGTTACCTTATCTTGTAATGTTGAAAGGGTTGAAGAATATTCTTTAGGCACTTGTCGCAAAGACGAAACAAACTGACCGGCCTTCACATAAAAACCTTTATTGGTTTCACATAGTTTTAACATCCTCTTGGCAGATCTTAGATGGACCTAAACATAAATTTTAAGAATGAAACTGTAAGTGTGCCATTTCTCATATCCCTATAGGTTAAAACAAGTTATCTCAGCAAAGACCACATACACTAGCAATAAGCACAATCATTTACCAATATTAATGATACAGTGAATGAAGGTGGCAAGTTCTTAACCTTGAACAACTGGATCACAGGGATGTGTGACCTTTCGCATACTTAGGAGACAATCATCAAACATGTTCCCTTCATGACATAACTGCCGGTCTCAACTATACGACATCTGACCCTTCCCAATACCAAGGCAACAATCAGGAGAAAAGAACACTTTGGGAGAGAAAAAAAAGGCAATTCTCATCATTGTTCACAACCCACCCAGACAATAAACTGGAACAAACCATCAGTATTTTGAAACTCCTTTACAATAGGAAACTGGAAAAGGCCATCACTTTGTGATGATATTTAAATGTTGTCTCACATTCTCACTATTTTTCAAAAAACTTAAGAGTTTTTATATATAATGGGAAAGTGATGCTACAAGTGGGATGATATAAAGCACTTATTGAACTAGATCATCTTCCATCATATCATAATAACAATTAGTGATGATTTCTGGAAGCTATTTTCAGGTCTGTTTTTATTCAAACTAGAGATGTCCTTTGTCAACACAAGACACAAGTTCTCTTTCACCATCGTCATCGTTGTTGCCATCACTGCCACTGCCACCACCAAATCGTCATCAAGCCTCATTCCATCAGTTTGGGTCAACATGTGGTCCAGAGATCTAGTCCCAGAGGTCTGCAATAAAGTTTTCTGAAAAACTTCTTAGCATTGCAAGCCTTTGATTTGGCCAAGACTAATTGGAGGGTAAAAAGAAAAGTTACCTATAGGTGTTCAAGATTTTTCTAGCTGATGCTAGTTGGCAGATGGGTCCATAGATGTAATAAGATACAAAGAACAAAAGGCATTAATAAACATAAGAGGAGACCAAAATGGACAGCCGACTGCCATGAGAGATGCCCACCATTGGGGAGGGTAAAATTCTACCAGCTTCATCCCTGCCTTTTACAGAGACTGTCTCGGCTTTGAATCTATGACCTCCACATCACAATGGAGCAACCTTACCTTTGCACGAAGACTCCCTCTCAGTGAACCAAACTACAATAAGATTAATATGTGTGTGTGATCAGATTGAAGGAAAAGAGTACATAAGTGTTTAAACAGAAAGGTACACAACCTTACTTAAAATATACATTATTTACAATGTAAATGAATAAATTAACTCCTGCAATGAGGATCTGATTATAAGAAACCGGATCAAGTTAGCTCTTTTCAATTCTCTACCTATAATTCCTCAAAAGAGTCAAAGACTGTTCACAAGATTAGCAATTTAACGTTTGGGATGTCTTTCTGAACAAACGCTAAATGGCTCAAAGGAGTATGTCATGGTTAATGGTTCTCAGAGAATGTCAAGTATGCTGTAGTCCAGATTGGCTTAACTTCGTCCTGTCAAGCCTGGCCTTACACAGCCATCACTGCATCTGCCAGAAAGAAAGGATATATGATTTTTGTTTGTCTTCTGTCTTCGTTGTAGCATTAGAAATACGTCAATTCTAATCTGGACCAATCAATTGAAATCATATTGATCGGTGGGCAACCAGGTTTTCCATCACATTCAACTGATTCTGAACTGTCAAGATCAAATCCTGACAGAAGCTTGATGGGCCAACCATAATCTGGTTTTAGATCATCAAAACCTCATTGCAAAAGTATTTTACCTCGTCATGATCAATTAACACAAGCCATTGGCAATCAATCCACAAGAAAGGCATCTTCTAGCAGTGTACATAAGAAAAAGTTTCTAGTGTTACTCCAGAAGCTTTGCCTTCATGCCTTTGGAAATAATTTTTATTGGAGGAGAATTTTCTTTTGTGGGAAGTGGATGGCACTGCAATTTCAGCACTGGAACTGGCACACAGAGCTTGCTTTTTGCTTCTCCAGGAACAAGATTACCTCCAAATAGATTGCAGTTGCGGACCTCCTATCATCTATAGAACCAGCCCAGTCTGCATCAGCATATTTTTCGATTTTCCGGTGCTTGGTTTTCTTAAAGAGAATACATTTTCCTGGACAAGATTTCAAGTACCTTAGAATGCATTCCACAACCTTCATATGAGTTGTCCTGGGAGCATGTGTACTTAGTTACCATACCTACAGCATATGAGAGGTCAAGCTAGGTCAAGGAAAGATACAAAAGCTTGCCAACCAACCCCTGATACAAACCACTTTCTTCTAGAGAGACTTTCACCACCTTGTTCTGTCAGATCATGATTAAGTTCAATTGGAGTAGCTACTGGTTTACAACATAATTTTCCTATTTTTGCCAATAAATCAAAAACAAATTTCCGATGACAAACATAGATTCCTTCCTGCGACCTGGCCACTTCTATTCAAAGAAAGTATTTCAAATCCCCTAGGTTAAAGACCTTAAATTCAGCAACTAACCCATCTTTCAAACTTTGAATCTCTATTTTATCATCGCCAATAATGATCATATCATCAACATATATAAGTATGTAATATGACCATTTATTGTTTGAATCCAAACTGGATCATAGCCTGCGGAAGTCGATTAAACCATGCTCTGGGGGACTATTTCAATTAATACAAGGCCTTTTTGAGACTACAATCTTTTCTTTTTGTATCAACACCAGGAGCAGGCAACATATAGACTTCTTACTGCAGATCACTATTCAAGAAGGCATTCTTCACATCCATCTGACATAAAGCATAGGAATATAGTATAGCAAGTGCCAGAATCACACTAATGGACTTAAGTTTTGCTACAGGTGCAAGAGTCCCCTGATAATCGATCCCATAGCTCCTAGTGAAACCTTTAGCAACCAATCCGGCCATGTACCTCTGTATCACTCCCTCTACATCGTATTTAACTGTGTAGAGCCACTTAGACCCAACTGGTGTCCTATCCCTAGAGAGATCAATTAGATCCCACATTGTGTTTTTGTTAAGTGCACTTAGCTCCTCTTCCATTACTGGTCGCTAGTTAGGATCCTTAATAGACTTAGAAAATGAGTTAAGAATAGAGCTAGAAGACAAGGTAAATAAATAGATCTAACAATGAGAGGAATAAGTCACAAAATTAGAAATGAGATACTTTGCACAACCACAGACTCCCTTGCGAACAGCAATGGGAAGATCTAAGTCATTTCTAGGATTTGACTAATCAGGATCTGTGGACATAGCAGCTTCTAAAGTTGGCCAATCAATAGATGGCCTGTTTTTGAGGTTCTTTCTCTTGTATGTGAGCAGGGGCTTTTCTCAATCATGTGCACCAACATCAGCAGATATAGGAGACTAAACATCCAGTGTAGCAAAAGTAGAGGGTGTGGAAAATGGTAAAGGCATAAGAAGAGGAGAAGAGGAGTTATAGTAGTGTCAGTAGCGTCCATGTCCTTTATCACCAATTCTCCCCCTAAGGACGAGGCTAGGGAGAATAGTAGGACTCAAGACTCAAAAAAGGTGATATCCTTGCGAACAATAGAACGACTGTAGAAGGATCATAGCCACAATAATCCTTTTTGGTAGTAGAACAACCAAGAAAAACACCCCAAACAGCACGCAGGTCAAGCTTGGAACGACCAGACCCAAGTGAATAAATAAAACAAAGATAATCAAAGGCCCATTGCAAAAGAGAGAACAAGGCTTTTTCTGGATAAAGAATAGTAAAGGGAGAACGAGTCTATAAGACTCTGATGGCATTCGATTGATGAGGAAATTTGCAGCCAAGGCAAGAGTGCCCTGGCTGTGGACGCTGAAACAAGAGTGTCCTAGCTGTCTCAAGAAGGTGATGATCTTTATGCTCGACGACACCATTCTGCTAAGGAGAATACACACAGGTGGACTCATGAGTGATGCCATCATCTTCTAGAAATATATTGATGTTGCAAGTAAAGTACTTGCGAGCATTGTTAGAATGAAGAACTTTCACAGATTTACCAAACTAAGTTTGACCATGTTGCACAACACCTTAACAATATGAGGAACTTCATCTCGAGATTTCAGAAGGTAGAGCCAGGTATAATGTAAATAATCGTCAATAAAAGTAATGAAGGACCGATAGCCATCCAAGGAGATAGGGGAAGAACCCCCCACATTAAAATGAGCAAGTTCAAACGAAGAAGTACTTTCATTTATAAATGAAGAAAATTGAGTCCTACAATGTTTTGCCAACTAGAAGGCTTGACACTGTAACAACTTGACATCAACTGACTCAAATAACGTGGAAAACAAAATTCTTAATGATTGAAAGGAAAGACCACAACTGAATCTCCTGTAGTATCCTATCCAGGCTGGGAGGCGCAGATGATTGAAGTGCAATCCTCTCACATGGCATGAAGATATATAAACCATCCACTTCACGGCCAATCACAATCGCTTGCCATGTCTACAAATCTTAAAAAACACAATGATCAGAAAAGAAGCTTTTAACACTGTAACTATTTGGTAAGACTGCTAACAGAGAGTAAATTAATAAAAAGGGAAGAAACATTAAGGGTAGAGGACAAAGTCAAGTGATGAGATAGGCGAACAGACCCTTTGCCAGCGACAGTGGCATCAGTGTCATCAACAATAGTAACTATAGAGGCAGGAAAATAGTTCCTATGCCACGTACCACATTCTCTATTTATTTGTTGGGGAAGTCGTCCCGCACCCGTGGAGGTCTGCAAGCACTAGGAAATAAAGGGTGTCAGAAGGAGTCCCGGGGGTTACCCCAGGGGACAACCCTCCGATGCTTAAGTCAGCAACGGTTTAATGGAGAACAGAGAAGAGCGAGTGAGAGAGAGAGAGAGAGATCGTCGAAGGAGGCCGAGGAGCCGAGTAGATCCTCCAGACGAGTGCTCGCCGCTTCCACCGCGCACTCGGTGAGTGCTCGCTGGATGGTAAGGTCGCCGGAGGGGACCTTCCTTTGGACGTCGACTGACGTGATCCTGTTCTCTCTGTCTAGCAGGGCGAGTGGCTCTATTCTCTTGAGCGGCAGTTTGGCAGAAGTATCCACCATGTCCGTGTCTTCTCTGTAGATCTCCTCTTTATAGGGGTTGTCCTAGAGCGGGGGGCCTTATCCCTTGATAGAAAAGGCGTAAGTAGTGGAGTAACGCTTTCCCGCTATAGTGGCGGGAGTTTCCTGTTGGAGGGCGATTGCCCCGGCGTCGGCTGGTCCCGGGGAAAGTCTTACGGCGCTCATGGGGCGTGCTCGCCCTTCATGAGGTCAAGACCGACGTCATGGGGGCAACGGTCGATCGCCGGAGAACTATCTGGCGGTCAATACGCTTATGGCGTTTTAGGCGTTGTAGAATCCGATGCCGAGTCAGATTGGGCCGCACCTTGATGGGCCGTACCTGCTGGGTGTGATGTAGAAACGGGATCGACTTGAGCCCATCGTTATTGGGCCGGTCTTGGGCCGAACTAGATTTACCCTCCTCAGTAACCTTATCCTGGCCAAAGAGCAAGGAGTGTGAAGTGAAGAGGTAGATATACAAGTCATGTGATCTGTGACACCTAAATCAATGACCCAAGCATGCTCTGAGAGTCTGATAGAGGCGCTCAGGGCTGTACCATGTATACCTGAAGATGAAGGAAAGGTAGTGGAAGCCTGAAGCTGTAAGAGAATATGTTGTAGAGTAGCAACATCAGAAGAGGTAAGTGCAGTAGAGCCAGGACCAGGAGGAGTAGATGATCCACCCTATGAAGCAGAGGAGATGGAGCAACAGCCACATTTCCCTTGGCTTGCTTCTCTTCTTGAGTTCAAAACTTGTAGGGCTTCTTATCAGCGAACTTCTCCTAGCAGAAATCACTATCATAGTTTGTACGACCACAGTGCTTACATTTCTTCCCACCACACTATTTGAAATTTCCTAGCCTAAGCTTCTTGACAATAGTAGCAAGCGTGGAATATTCACCAACATCAGAGGCAGGAAGATGGGACCTGGAGAGGGGGAAATTCGTGGCCCATCGCTTCACGGCCCAAAAGCCCACTATGACACGCTCGGCCCAGTAAGTGACAGCCCACCTCCGCAGGTAAGGCCCATTTACGTGAAGCCCGACGGTCGAGGGCCCAAAGAGCGCCATGTAGCCTCGGCACAGTCGATCATGCAGAGGATTCCTCTAAGCTCAAGAGGAATCCCAATGCACCCCCGACCCGAGCCAGCGGAAGGCTACCAAGGCAGCTCCCTCTGGAGAGCCCGGGATAGGAATAAAACCTAGTGATCCTGGCCCCCTGAAAGGGACAACTCTTATCTAGAGGAGGAAAGACCCGCGACAGGGACCCCCTCTTCGCTCAGGAAAAGCCTATCCAGGTCGGGCCTTTGTCCCAAGCAACTGAAGGAGAATCTCTCGTGAATGCATGAGAGCGAAGAATACAGATGGACTAAGGGAAGAGCAAGAGTTCTTCAACGGTAAGAATGCGTACCAAAGGATGTAGCGCCCCCACTCAACAGCCCCTCTGGGATCTCTGCGAAGTCAAGGAGGGAGTTCGCCACTATTTAATCCCCGCGATCTCCCCCCGACAAGATAAGTTCAATTCCTAGCCCTTCAACTAGTGAAGAGCGGTCCCGTGCCCCAATTTTCCCTTATTTTCCTACGCTCAGCTCTTTGCCCACACTGATTTAAGCATCAGAGGGTTTTCCCTGGAATCCTAATCGCAGGCCACCTGATCTTTGCTCTTCCTACACAGATTTCTTCCAGAGGTGGCTGGTGTGATCTTGCCGGTGGATTCATTCCCCCGGATCCAACGGTCTGCAATTCGGTGCAAGATCTTGCCTCTTCACCTGGCGTTGTATGTGGGAACCGAACAAGAAGCCAATATGGTATGCAAGAGCAACAGCAGGAGGGTGAACGGTGAGAAGGGGAAGACTTCGGCGGCTGTCGACCAAGAGCTTGCGCCATCCCACTCCACGACTGGCCCCGCCCTGGGCACAAAAGCCAACATTGCCCCTTCGTAGTCAATCCAGAGGGACCAGCATGTCATGGTGGACCCTGAAGCTTTCGATTCCCTTAATGCCAAACTGGACGCCCTCGTCGACCTGATGAGGGGCCAGGCGGCCAGAGAGGAACGTTCTCAGCAATTGAACACGGGCCCCCCTCGAGGAGATGCGTCCCGGAGAACAGCGGCCAGCCGTTTTATCACAGAGGACAGTCGTATCATCCACAGCACAGCGGGCGGCCCATCTCATCCCCCGCCCCCTGTCGCGGAGCAAGAGGCCTCCTCCAACCCGATGAGGGGGAGGAGCAATGTGCGGCAACCAACTCCGTCGGTTGCGACTACGTTCCCCGCCGCCGCCCGACGACATGATGGGCACGGGGAGCCCCCCAGCCCCCTCTCGTGCTCATTCAAAGCTCACTCTTCAGTTCCGAGAGTTCGAGTAGCGTTTCACTGAGCAAGAACGCGCACTCCGAGTCCTACAGAAGGGGAGACAGAGCTCCTTAGATGATGGAGACGAGGATCAGTCCATGTTCTACGCTGAAATACTGAAAGTTAGACTATCGCCCAGGGTCCAATTTCCGGCCTTCAAATCCTATGACGGCCTGGGCGATCCGACCGACCACTTCAACAGTTTCGACGCCCAAATGACTCTGCAGGGGACCTCGGACCCCATCAAGTGCCGAGCCTTTGCTACCACATTGGTGCAGGGTGCCTAGGCCTGGTTCCGAGCCCTCACACCGGGGAGTATCTCTAGCTTCCGACAATTCGGGCGGCTCTTCAAGGAGAGCTTTGCCAGGAGTGACCCCCCAAGGTCGATCGCGGGGCTTCTAGCACTAAGCAGGCCCCTAGGGAGAAGCTTCGGGCCAACATCAACCGCTTTAAGGCAGAAGCCCTGTGCATCCCCCGACTCGATGTTGCATCCACGATCACCGCCTTGACTGGGGGAACCAGAGACCAGGGGCTTCGGCGCGAATTGGTTCTCCACCCTCCCTCCTCTCTTGCTGACCTCGTCACCTTAGCTCTGCGCCACGCGGAGTGCGAGGAGGTCATGACTACTTATCGAGATAACTCCGGCCAAGGCAAGGAGGGGGAGAAAAGGCGCCAATCTGATCACCCTCCCCAGTGGGGAAAAAGGAAGAACCGCGAGGGCGACAAGAGAGAGCCGCCAAAGAAGTTCGAGCGCTACACTCCGCTGACCACTCCAGTCTATGAGATCTACCAAGAGATCAAGGACTCGGGACTTCTTCGCCGACCCAAGCCAATGAAGTCCGACCCTCGGCGCCGCAATCGACGTAAGCATTGCCAATTCCATGACGACCACAGCCACCATACTGGTGACTGCTAGCAGCTCAAGGATGAGATCGAGACTCTCATCCAACGGGGGCACCTGGCCCAGTACGTGGCTGATCGTCGTGACGCCCCATGGGACTCCTCGAAGGAGATCGACAACCCCCCCGGGGTATCCACATTAATGTCATCTAGGGAGGGTCGGCTTCTGGCGGAGATACCAGTCGGGGAAGAAAGCACCACGCCAAGCAAGCAAACCGAGGGAGTGAGCCAGCGAAGCCTGTGACCCCACCTCCCGAACAGCAGATCGTGACTTTCTCTAACAAAGACCTAGAAGGGGTGCTTACCCCGCATGATGATGCACTTGTAATATCAGCTACTATAAACCATTGTAATGTAGATAGGATCCTCGTGGATAATGGTAGCGCTCCGAACGTTTTGTCTTATGACTGTTTCTTAAAGATGGATGAAAATCCATCAAAGTTGTGCCCGATCCGAACCCCTCTGTGTGGTTTCAATGGTCAAACTACCTATCCCGAGGGAGCACTTAGCTTGCCAGTTATCCTTAGAACTCCCCCCAAAACAGTAACATTTGTAGCCAACTTCATTGTGGTAAGAGGGGTGACGACCTATAATGCGATCTTCGGCCAGGGTATCATCGGTCAAATAAAGGTAGTGCCCTCCACTTTCCACCAAAAGATGAAGTTCCCCACCAAATACGACGTGAGGGAGGTAAGGGGTCAGGTCATGGCTAGAAGGTGTTATGTAATTTCTGTCGAAGCCACAAAACCCGAGGAAGAAAATCAATAGAAAGGGATCATTGAGGAAAATACGACGACAAGTAAACCTGGTGGGGAGCAATTGCCGATCTACCTGCGAAATGATCCGACCCTCGAAGTCAAAATCGGGGCAGAATTGTTGCTAGAAATGCAGAAGTAATATAAGAATTTTCTTTCGAAGTACATTCATGCCTTTGCATGGTATGATGATGACCTTCCCGGGATCCTCGCGGAGGCTGTGACACATCGGCTTAACCTCGATCCATCCATCAAGCATGTTCAACAACGGACGAGAGAGCATGCCTCAGCTAAACAGGCGATTATCAAAGAACAAATAAGCAAGGGTAGAAAACCAGGTTGTTTCGCCCAGCCCTTTATCCGAGCTGGCTGGCCAACGTCATCCTGGTGCCCAAAGCGTCCGGCAAATAGCGGATGTGCATCGACTTCATCGACCTGAATAAATCTACTCCAAAAGATTGCTACCCGCTCCCGAGCATCGACCAATTAGTCGACTCAACATCAGGTAACGAGCTACTCAGCTTCCTCGAAGCCTATTCTGGATGTCACCAAATCCAGATGCATTCGGAGGACACCGAGAAGACAGCTTTTACCTCGAACTTCGGCATATATTGCTACACCCAAATGCCTTTCGGGCTTAAGAACGTCGGGGCGACGTATCAAAGGCTGGTGAATCAGATATTTGAAGACCAGATCGGTAGAAACGTGAAGGTCTACATCGACAACATGCTGATCAAGTCCCCAAAGGCCAAAGACCATTTTGCCGACCTGGTAGAAACCTTCGAAGAGCTCCAGAAATACAACATGAAGCTTAACCCCGCCAAATGCGCCTTCGGGGTTAAGACAGGTAAATTTCTGGGCTTCTTGGTCACCCATTGGGGAACCGAGGCAAACCCTAATAAAATCCAAGCCATCTTGGATATGCGGCGACCACAAAACATCAAAGACGTGCAACGCCTAACGGGACGGGTAGTCGCGCTCAAGCGCTTCATGTCCCAAGCCGCGAAGCGCAGCCTACCGTTCTTCAAGCTTTTGAGAGGACCCAAGGCGGCTGCCCCGACTTCTCTTGGGACGACGAGTGCGAGCAGCACTTCTTCGAGCTAAAATAGTTCTTGATGGCACCACCTATACTCTCGAAGCATGTCCCAGAAGAAACCCTTTAACTCTACCTCTCGACGACGCCTTCCACCATTAGCTCGATGTTAGTTCGAGAGGACCAGGGGATTCAGAGGTCGGTTTACTACGTCATCAAAGTGCTCCTAAACGCTGAAAAGAGGTATCCCGCAACTAAGAAACTCGTGCTAACGTTGGTGACCTCAGCCAAACGGCTTCGCCCCTATTTCCAAGGGCATAGTATCGTAGTGCTTACTGGCAAACCCCTGAAGAAGATCCTAAACCATCCTAAGGCTTCTGGTCGCCTTGTAAAATGGGCGATCATGTTGGGGGCGTTCAATATCTCCTACCGCCCCCGTACCGCCATCAAGGGCCAGGCTCTCGCTGCTTTCATCGCAGAGAATACCACCCAGCCCGAGGAGCCTCGGTCACCTACTGTTGGCCCACCCTGGGAACTCTTTGTCGACGGGTCCTCGTGCTCAGCCGGCAGTGGCAAGGGAGTTATTCTGAGCTCCCCTGAGGGAATAGGGCTACAGTACGCCCTCAAATTCAAGTTCATGGCATCCAACAATGCTTCCGAGTATGAGGACCTGATTTCAGGGGCTCGTATGGTCAAGCGGTTGGAAGCAGAAACGGTCAGAATCTTAACCGACTCACAGGTGGTCGCTAATCAGTTCAACAGAGACTATGAAGCCCGGTAGCCGCGGATGGTTAAGTACCTCCAGTTGGCTAGGGAGATGGCTCGGCAATTTGAGAGCTTCCAAGTCGTCAGGATTGCTTGGGAGGCGAACTCCCAAGCGAATGCGCTCTCTCGCCTAGCCGCCTCCTCTAGCCTGTCTAGGGCCCGGCCAGTCCTCTTGGAAGAATTGGAACGCCCTAGCACTGACTCCAAGCTTGTCGGAGCTGTCCAAGAGCTACCCGATGACTGGAGGACACCTTATGTACTCTGGTTGAGAGATGGTCGAGAACCTCCTAACCCTCGGGAGGCGAGACGGCTCAAGTATCAGGCCTGGAGGTTCGTCATGCTCGATGGTCAACTTTACAGGAGATCCTATGTAGGACCACTCCTAAAGTGGCTCGACCCTCATGAAGCTCGACAAGCTATCGAGGAAGTCCATGAGGAGATTTGTGGTGCACATCAAGGAGGGAGGTCGGTGGCGAGGATTTTGTTGCGACAAGGGTATTGGTGGCCAATGTTGCAGCAAGATTCCTCGGACTACGTTCAAAAATGTGATTGTTGTCAAAAGTATGACCACCTAATACACCAGCCAGCCACCTCTCTCGTATCCCCTTCCAAGCCGTACCCCTTCACCCAGTGGGAGATAGATATCCTGGGCCCATTCCCTATGGCCCAAGCGCAGAAGAAGTTCATTATTGTCGCGATCGACTACTTCACGAAGTGGATCGAGACAGAAGCAACTACGAAGATAACCGAGAATGTAATATGGAGTTTCGTGTGGAGGTCAATTATATGTCGCTTTGGCGTCCCCCGGGTGAGAGTGAGCGACAATGGCCAACAGTTTAATTGCTCTTATTTCAAAAGTAAGTGCGCCGACTTACAGATTCGCAATCACTTCACCTCGGTAGCCCACCCACAAGCCAACGGCCTAGTCGAGAATGCCGACAAAACCCTTCTTAAGGGGCTAAGACCAGACTGAATAAGGCGAAGGGTAATTGGCTCGAGGAGCTGCCTACCGTGCTATGGTCCTATTGAATGACCCACGAGCGGCCATAGGCGAAACCCCATTCCAGTTGGTCTACGGTACTAAGGTGGTCATTCCGCTCGAAATTGGAAGCCCTTCCCTCCGAGTCGTTCATTTCCAGCCAAAGCTTGATGAACAAAAGCTACTAGAGAACCTCGACTTGACGGATGAGGTAGGTGAGATCACGAGGATTCGTGTAACGGAGTATCAAAGGCGCATGGCTCGGTACTATAATGCCCAGGTTCGAGACAGGCAATTTTTTCCTGGGGACTTAGTCCTGAGAAAGGTCGAAACCTCTCGACCACTCGAGACGGTGGGGAAGCTGGCACCCAACTGTGAAGATCCCTACCAAATGGTCGAAGTATTTGGCAAAGGAGCGTACGGGCTAGCGACTTTGAACGGAGAACTGATCCTGCATACGTGGAACGCTGATTCATTAAGAAAATTTTATTTTTAGCACAAGTACACTCATGCAGCTCTTCATGCAAGAAGAAGAGAAAATGCTCCTCAAATTTACACAATCAGTTGTACATCTTTGAAATAATAATTGGTACAAGGTAATGAATAGCTCGGCCCGTGCAAGATTAGCAACCTTACACCGAGGCACTGACTCCACTGGTGTGGGAACTGGCTCGAGTGTTGAGCCTGCGAACCTTGTCGTGTCCATGCTTACCATCCCACTACAGGGAGGCAACCCCGGCCTAACCAAAAGGTCCGGGGGAGAGTAAACAAGGTAGGATATGCCCTACCAAAGGTAAAAGAAGGGGGAGCGGGCAGACGTTCGGTGGCATCTCATCTGGGTGGACGAGATACGGTGTACCCTCCACCATCTCGCCAAGGGCCGCTGGTTGAGACACTAGACGCCTAAACTTGCCCCTCCCTTCCTGGTGGGACAACAAGACGGCCCAAGGAGGAAGCCTTCTGCCTTCTGTCTCTCGCTGTGTTACGCCGCCCACTTTCCGTCTCCCGCTTCTTTATGTAAGGTGAGCCAGCCTGGTGCGGCAAGCTTCAGCGCCCTCGTCCTCATCGGTGGACTCCATGGGTTCACCGAAGACAGATGAGGGTAGGAGGAGAAGAAAGTGCTAGGGAGAAAAAGAAGGGGAGGCAGTTAGTGTGGCGAAGAAGCCGACACCCCACTCGAACACCCTATGCATCCCTTTTATATGCAAAGGAGAGGGTGGGGCCCCTCCCGTCGGAATTACTCGGCATTAATACCTTTCCATTCCCGAAAGGACGCGTGCAGACCTTTCGAGAAGTTGTTTCCCCTCGCAAGGCATTACGACCCGACCACAGGGAATCCGTGAACTCTGCGCTTACGTAACGCTTGGAAACCCGCATAGGCAGAATCGTCGCCTCGGTATCACACAAGATCCCTGATCTTGGTAAGCGAGTCGTACGGAAATATGGCGATGAGATATGCACAAGTATGGTGCGAAAACTCTTGATTAACATACGTGGATTGAGAGTTGCGTAAAAAAAAAGGAAGTACAAGGTAGGTTTCAGTCCAGCGAGATCAGAGACGAGGCTCAGGGGATTGTCTGGCCCTCTTGAACTACAGGAGCTGAAGATCCTTCAACGCCAGGAGGAACAACTGCGCTGGGGGGCTGTGGAGGCTCGATCCCTGAGGGTACCTTTGGTCTGGGCACTGACCCCACCGATGTGGAAACTGCTGGGACCAGGGGATCCCCCAAAGTGGCCGGGGCCGACAGACCCCCTCCGGTGGAAAGCGTCGTGCTCTCACCTCCGTCATAGGCTCGGGGGATTGTATGGCCCTATTGAACTACAGAAGCTGAAGATCCTTCGACGCCCGGAGGAACAACTGCCCTGGGGGGCTGCGGAGGCTCGGTCCCTGAGGGTACCTCTGGTCTGGACACTGACCCCACCGATGTGGGAACTGCTGGGACCAAGGGATCCCCCAAAGTGGCCGGGACCAACAAACCCCCTCCGGTGGAAAGCGTCGTGCTCTCACCTCCATCGTCCGAGCACGTGGACACGTCCGAGGCGGAAGGCTCTGGGGTAGATGGGGGGGGTCGTGGTCTCCTCATCCGAGTCATACCATTGCCCAGGCTCGAACACCAGCTCGTCCACGACCTGCAACTGGGCTAGCCGAACAGCTCGATCGAAGCCCTAAGCAAAGCCCTTCCTCAACCCCCGCCTAAAGTCTAGCCTGTAAAAGGTGAGAGCACTCTCTGTTAAGGTCTCCATGTATTCCTCAGATACGAGGTACTTTTCCACCACCTTGGACTCGACCACCGCCAACTCTTGCTCGGCCGCCTAGAGACAACCCCGAGACTCCTCTTTCTCCACCACCTCATGTTCGGTCAATTGGAGATGCCTCTGGAACTCCTCCCTCTCGGCCTCCCACACCTACGAACAGGCTTCGTGGGCCCGACGTTCCTCCTCAAGAAGCCTAGTCTTCAGGTCCGCTCGATAGTTTGCCTTCGTGAGTTACTCGGTGAGGGAGTGAATCTTCGCCTGGTCGGCCTTGGCTTGGGTCCGATAGAGCCCGGCCACATGACGGAGAACTCCGATCTCAGAGGAGAGTTGGCCGCATTTCCGATCAAGCTCGGAGCGCTGCTCAGAAAGCGCCGCCTCGTCTTTCTTTGCCCGGTCGAAATGATCCGCGACCTCAACTTCTAGCAAAGCCAGGAAGAGCGCCCCCTCCATGACTCTCTCGACTAATGTCCGATTCAAGAGGTGTTGGAGCTCGGCTCGGCTGGAAGGGGACGCCATCGCCCGGCAACACTCGTAAACGGACCTCCTGGAGACGAGCCAGCGTTCCTGGAGCTCGAGATGCTTGGGAGGAAGAAGCCGAGAGCAGGTCACCTGGGGCATCCTGGCCAGTAGGGGCCGCGTCTGGCAAGGTAGGAACGGCCGAGCCAACCCCGTCCCCACATGAAGAAAACTCCGAGATAGGGTCGGAGGCATCTGTTGCGATCGACGGTCGTTGCCTCGTGGAACAAGCCACTGGGTCATCCGAAAGAGTCAAAGCGGCGGGGTCTCCCGATACTGGTACTTCGGAAGAAAAATTTGAAGACACTGGCAGGGCAACCGAAGTCGTCAAGGGGGCGCCTGTTGCTGTGTGTGTCTTCCTCTTCTTCTGACAGCCCTCCTCGGCGACTGCCGCTTTCAAGGAAGCCAGCATAAGCTTTTGCCCGGGGTCCTTACGTTTGGAGCCCGTTCGCTCCTTGTCCCCTTCGACCGCCACGCCCCTGCCCTTGTCACACGCCTCCTCGCGAGCAGTCGAAGGGCCCTCCGCCTCTCCCGCCTCGGGTGGATCCTCCCGAGCTTCAGGCACGACCTCCTGCACCTCCTCCTCCAGTACAACCACAGCCAAGTGTTCCGGCCGACTCCTCTCCTCGCCACGAGGGTGGTCTGCAACCAACACAATCATGAACTCAGTAACGGGCTAAATTGCCAGCTGAAGCAATAGACTGCCTGACAAACCCTTACCTCGAGGGGACAGAGGAGCACGAGCATAACGCCAGAGGTTCGACTCATCGAGGAGGTCGAGGGTCGACTGTTCGTTATTTTGGAGGACCTTGATGCTGTCCTCGAGCTCCTTGGGGATCGAAGAGGGCCTCGGCAGGAGTACGGGAGAGGAGTTCGAAAAAATGGGAAAGGCCAAGAGGGGGGCATCCTTGGTGTAGTTCACCCAGACGTACTGGGTCTTCCACCCCTTGTACGAAGAGTCCCGAGGGGATAGGGTAACACAACTCTTACCCCTCCAGACTTGAAGGAAAAAGAACCCCTTCCCAGCCTTAGCATGTTCCTTCAACTCGTAGAAGGCGCTAAAGAGGTCGACAAATGTGACTACTTTGCATTTCCCGCAAAGAACAATGAAGGAGTAGATAAAAGCAAAGGAATTAGAAACTAGTTGGACAGGAGTCAATTGGAAATGGTTCAGCAACTTTTCAACAAAGGAATGGAGGGGGAGACGGAAGCCAAATTTCCACGCCATAGCGTAGACACAGAAGGAGTCGTGGCGGGTGCTAAGGCTTGACTCGTGAGGCTCTGAGAGAGACAAATTGTACCGCCATGGCATGTGGTACCCGTTCTGAAGCTCCTCTCGACCTCCTGGGCGGTAGCTCGCTGCGGGAATGGAAGCAAGAAGCAAGCGCAGAGCTCCCTGCACACTGCTCGACCTCGACGTCATGTGAAGGCACCTCCTGCTCTACCATAGAGGAAGAAGAAGATTGGAGGGGTGAACTGGAACGAGGAGCCGGTAGAGGGGGAAATTGGACGGCCTCAACAGCGGCCACGGCAAGGTCTGCGAAGGCCTCGGCGATCTCTCGTCCCCTTCGGTGTTCCTCCTGAGACATGGGGGGGCAAACCAGACGAAAATGAAAACTCGGAACTAGGGAGGCGGGAAGCTTGGATGCGAAGGCAGAAGGGGGCGAACATGCCCTAGGATGCGATATTTATAATCGCAAACAGTCACCGAAGTACTACCAAATTATCCCATGGAACCTCGAAAGGTGAAACGTTCCTAAGCGACGGCCCGAGCTGGCGTTCATTCGAAGGCAAGAGATGCAATCGACGCGCCCACCGTCAAAACGCATTTGGGCAACCGCACCCATGAGCCCAACAGACGCGTTGGGAAACCACATAGTAATCATACCCGCCCTTGCCAAAAACCCGAAATAAACCTTACTCACTGAGCCTTTCGTTTGGCTCCAAAGTAGGGTGGCAAGTGGAGAGGGGGGAATTCGTGGCCCATCGTTTCACGGCCCAAAAGCCCACTATGACACGCTCGGCCCAGTAAGTGACAGCCCACCTGCATGGGTAAGGCCCACTTCGTGAAGCCCGAGGGCCGAGGGCCCAAAGAGCGCCATGTAGCCTCGCCATGGTCAACCATGCAGAGGATTCCTCTAAGCTCGAGAGGAATCCCAATGCACCCCCGACCTGAGCCAGCGGAAAGCTACCAAGGCAGCTCCCTCAGGAGAGCCCAGGATAGGAATAAAACCTAGCGATCCTGACCCCCTGAAGGGGATAACCCTTATCCAGAGGAGGAAAGACCCACAACCATTGTTGGCAGTTTCGGCCGAAACGTATCGGTTTCGGCCAGACCCGATACGAAAACCACACTGATCACTGTAGCTCAACGAAACGGTATAAGTGTATCGGTTTCGGACGAAATCGATACTGGTTTGAGTTCCCCCCCCACCCGATCGTTCTCAGCCGAAACCCACCGGCCTCAGCCGAAACCCTCTCATGTTGTGCCTGCGCTGCTGCCTGCCGCTGCTGCCGGCCTTGCCTGCTGCTGCTGCAGCGCGCGCGCGCCTGCAAGAGGTGGCCGCTGCGAGCCGCTGCTGCTGCTGTTGCGCCCGCGAGGTGACTGCTGTGACTGCTGCTCGAGGTGGACAGGAGAAGCCAGCTACACCTGGAGGTGGCAGGGAGAGGGAGCTGCGTTGGCCAGCTTGAAAGATCATTCATCAAGGAGGGTAAAATTTTGGCTGTCATAATTTAGGGTTTGATTGTTTTGTTTTAGGTTATTTTGACTGTCATAATTTAGGGTTTGATTGTTTTGTTGTGTTATTGACGAATGGGTCAAAATTTTGGGGTGAGCAAGGAGGGTAATAACTAATGAAGCCCTAATTCATGCAAAAAATTTGGGGCTTTCATCAAATTCGGCTTTCTTAGCCACAATTGAAGGATAAATAAGTTTCATTGACGAATTTGGGGTGCCTTCATGCTGGGATTATATTTTTATGAAGGGTAATTAGGGTTTAATTAGTAATTAAGGCTTAATTAGTTCATAAAAATTGGGACTTTTGTCTAATTCGAGTTTCTTAGTCACAATTGAAGGTTAATTAAGTTTCATTGACGAATTTGGGATGAGATCATGCTGGGATTATATTTTTTATGAGGGGTAATTAGGGCTTAATTAGTAATTAAGGCTTAATTAGTTCAAAAAATTGGGGCTTTTGTCTAATTCGAGTTCTCTAGCTACAATTGAAGGTTAATTAAGTTTGATTGATGAATTTGGGGTGGGATCATGTTGGGATGTCATTTTTATGAAGGGTCATTAAGGGCTATTTGGTAATTAGGGCTTAGTTACCTCATAAAAATTGGGACTTTCGTCTAATTCGGCTTTATTACCCACAATTGAAGCTCAATTAAGCTTCATTGACTAATTTGGAGCTCTTTCATGTTCAATTGTCTTTTTTTCATTGTACTTACAAGAGATTGTCTTTGACTGTCATAATGCAGCATCATGCCTAGACGTCAGCAAACACAGGAGCAGCAAGGGCAGGAGGATCCGGGGTGGGCCCACCTGACCTTAGTTGATGCTAAGAGAAGAAAGGTGAAATGCAATTACTATGGTAGGGAGATGCATGGCGGAATAACCAGAGGAAATCAACATTTGGCAGGGGTACGAGGAGAGGTGAGACAATGTGACCACTGTCTCCGAGAGGTGCGAGAAGAGATGCGCCAGTGCCTTCTGGGGAAAAGGGAGAGGGTGCAACAAAGGGCTGAGGATGAGGCTGAAATTGCTGAGGAGATTTCTGGCAGAAGGGTTAGGAGGGATGATGATGAGGAAGTGTGGACACCAAAAATTGCACACCCAGATACACGAATTTTAGTGCGTCCACAGGAAGGTACTGAGGATTCTGATCCAGAGCTGACTGAAGCAAGGGAGCGTGAACAAGCCGCTCGAAGGAAAGGGAAGGGAGCCATGGGTTCGAAGACCTATGAGAGTACAGCTGCACGACGTCCTGACGTTGGTGCTGCCCCACATACGCAGGGAACAGGTCCCATGGACAGCTATCTCCACAGAAGGCCCTAGGCTACACGACCTAAAATCAAGTCTGCATTGAGAGGGGTCAAAAAATCAACAGAAGTTGCAGGGCATGCATTTAAATCTATCTGCAAATGGTTTTTTCATGCAGGTGTCTCTGCACATGCAGCTTCAAGTGAATATTTCCAACCTATGATAGATGCCATAGCAGATGTTGGCCCTGGCTTGAAGGCCCCCTCACGTCGAGACATATACGGACGTGGCCTTGAGGGAGAGGTTGAGGAGCTCCATGATTTGGTTGAAAGCTTCAAGCATATATGGGTGGAGAGAGGATGCACCATCATGTGTGATGGTTGGACTGGTACCACGAAGAAGTCCATGATAAACTTTTTGGTCTATTACATCGAAGGTACAGTGTTTGTGAAATCAATTGATGCATCAAATTATGAAAAGAATGCAAATTATTTGTTTCATTTGATGGATGGCATGGTAGAACAAATTGGAGAGGAGAATGTTGTACAGGTGGTGACTGATAATGAAGCCAGTTACAAGGCTGCAGGGAAGAAATTGATGCAGAAGCGCAGTCATTTATATTGGCTCCCATGTGCAGCACATCGTCCGGATCTGATGCTTGAAGACATAGGGAAGGAAAAGCATGTGAAGAAGACAACTGACAAGGCACAAAAAAGTCACACAGTATATCTATGGCCATCCTAGGATACTAAATATGTTCAGGGCGCATGCCAGTGGAGGGCGAGATATCATCCGTGCAGGCCCAACCAGATTTGCTTCCAATTTTATTTCTTTGGAGTCTTTGCACAGGTATAAGATTGATCTCAATTCTTGATACTTTATCCTTACTGATATGTAACAGTTGATGCAGCTTCAAATTTTATTTATCTGCACAGGTACAAGAATGAGCTGAAAGCTTTCATGTACCACAATGCCCTGCGAGACTACATCGACAAGGGCACAGTTGATGCACAGATGGATTATCTGGATGTCTGCCACGTCGTGGACGACAACAAATTCTGGGACAAGGTGTCACGGTACTTGAAAGTAGTCACACCCCTCGTGAAGGTCCTAAGAATGGTGGATGGCGATGAGAAGAATGATATGGGCTATCTGTACGAGGCCATAGACCGTGCCAAATTGGAGTTGCAGCATTCCCTTCCCAGACATTATGCAAAATGGTGGAAAATTATTGACCAGAGATGGGACAACACATTACACCACGACTTGCATGCAGCTGGTGAGTGATTAATTGTACTGAAATTGGGGTAATGCCTTTATGTTATTTTATAAATTTCATTTAGTTAATTATACACAAATGCAGGTTATTTCCTCAACCCTCGATTTATGTACGGTGCCGATGCACATGTTGATGGCGAGGTGCTTCAAGGGACTTTAAAAGTCATTGGTCGTTTATCGATGAATCCAGAAAAGAGACTAGAGGCCGAAGTAGAGGTTCGCCTTTATTTGATACTTTCAATAACATGTATAGAATTTATTTAAGTAGTTATGTTAATGTATTACTTTATGTTTGTAGATGAACCATTACAGAATGAGGACTGGGACATATGCTGACTCCCAATTGCAATACGCTGTGGGAAGAGTGAGCCCAGGTATATTTTATTTTTTGGATTTCTTAACCTGATGAATATATATTTCTACAACTAAAATGCATTTGTTTATGGTTGGTGGAACAGCTGACTGGTGGATAATGGTGAACAACCGAGATGTGGGCAGCAATGCATTGGCTTTCATTGCAGTTAGGGTGCTCAGTCAAACAACATCGGCAAGCCAATGTGAAAGAAATTGGAGCACATTCAACCTTATACACTCGAAGGTTCGCAATCGGCTAAAGGCTGAACGGTTAGAGAAATTAGTGTACTGCCACTACAATATGAGGTTGAGAATAAAGAATATGAGGTTGAGACAACAGCTGCGAGACAAACGCGCCGCCGGGGATGCCGCCGCAGAAATTGATGTGGATGCCTTATTTGATGATGAGAATCCGTTGCAGTCTTGGGTGGAGACACGAGAGCAGGTTGATGAGCCCGTTTTTGATGATGATGATAGAAGATGGGCAGAGGGCATACTAGATGAAGATGAGCAAAGAGATCCCGAATTAAGAAGAAAATCAAAGAGGGCCAGAGATACTCATGCCCACATGTCTAGGGTTGTTGAGGACACTGAGGAGCAACATGATTTTCAGCCAGCTAGACACTCCGACTCAGATAGCAGGCCAGTCACTCCTAAAATGGGCAAGGCACCTACATCCTTAAGAAGAAGTACATCAGTGCATGGACAAACTGAGAGAACAAATGTTGCTGCTCGAGAGGACCCGGCAATTGAGCAGTTGAAGCAGATTTATTTGAGGCACACGCCAAGGGGAACAGGATTCATGTCAAGGGTGCAAGAAGAAAGCACACCGGCACAGGAAAAAGCATCCCCAAAGGCCAAAAGGCGACTGGAGACTGCAGGTTTCGTGATGCTTTGATTTTTTGTTTTTGAAAGTAACTTAAATTCTTATTATCAGTTCGAATCAGAAAAGATTTTGGTAGGAGATAAATTCTATATTTTCGTATGTGCCAGGTGCTACTACTGGCGGTGGGGATGCTGGTGGTCCTTCCTCCTTCCACGCAGACACAGGCAGAGGATACAGTCAGGGTGAAGGAGGACATGAGTCACAGAGTCAATATGGGCATCCATCAGGTTATGGAGGTGGCCAACAGGAGGCAGCGATTTATGGGTCGTGGGGTTACGAACCATCATTCAACTTCCATCCGGCCAGTTCCTCTTCTCTTCCTCAAGATTCTTATGCTGATACTGGCTTCGGCTCAAGCCAACCAAACACTCCAAGAGGGATCCAAAGAGGGATGCAGGACTTGACTACCTCATTGTTTGGTTATAGTGAATATAGACCATACATGTAACCTGGTTATGGGTATCAACATCAAGGGCCAGACGATGAGGGAGAAGGTTCTTCTAGTAATTATTATCCATATTAGGTAAGAATCAATGAATTTTTGTAACATTTATTTTGTCTAATTTAGTTTATTGTACTGCTTGTATTAATGTACAATGGAATATTACTTTAACTTTCACATGTTCAATATTTGAAGTTCAATTTTTGTAGTTGTCTACTTCAAAGTTATTGCACTAACTTATACAGTCAAATGCATGTGTAATGATTTTTGTGATTTTAAGTGATTATTTATATTTTTATGATTTTTTATCAGATTTTTTAGATTTAATTTAATTTTTTAACCTTTTATCTGGGTTTCGGCCGGTTTCGGCCGAAACCGAGTCGCATCGGTTTCGGACCCGGGCGAAACCGAGTTTGCCATCCTTGCCCACAACAAGGAACCTCTCTTCACTCAGGAAAAGCCTATCCAGGTCGGGCCCTTATCCCAAGCAACTGAAGGCGAATCTCCCGCAAACGCATGAGAGCAAAGAAGACGGAAGGGCTAAGGGAAGAGCAAGAGTCCTTCAACGGTAAGAATGCGTACCGGAGGACGTAACTCCCCCACTCAACGGCCTTCCAGGATCTCCGCGAAGTCAAGGAGGGAGTTCACCACTATTTAATCCCAGGGATCTCCCCCCGACGAGGTAAGTTCAATTCCTAATCTCTCAACTGGTGAAGAGCGATCCCGTGCCCCCAGTTTTCCCTTATTTCCCTGTGCTCAACTGTTGCCCCAATGACTTAAGCATCGAAGGGTTTTCCCTAGGATCCCAATCCCCGGCCCCCTGATCTTTGCTCTTCCTACGCAGATTTCTTCCAGAGGTGACTGGTGTGATCTTGCCAGTGGATTCATTCCCCCGGATCCGACGATCTGCAATTCGGTACGGGATCTTGCCTCTTCAGGACCCTTTATTGCCCACAATTTGACACCATTGTTCCTTAGGACTTTAAAGTAAGTTTCATCGAGAGATGATGCCGGGTCCATGTTGAGAATCTGGCCCCTAAGAGCATCATAGTTAGAATTTAACCCGCTCAAAAATTTTACAATCCGATCATCTTCCTGGAACAAGAGATATGTCTACTGATCAGCAAGAGAAGTCCAGTTTTCCGGACGATAAACATCCAACCCGTTCCAGAGCGTAGTAAGAGCAACGAAATACTACGTGACAGAGAATCCTACTTCAAGTCATGGGTGCTGTGACTCAGCTAGTAAAGGCGAACTTTATTCTTATTGCGACCGTAGAGGCCCGCTAAGGTTTTCCACAAATATGTTGCAGTCGAATTGGGAAGCATCGTGGGTCGGATTGCAGGATTGATAGAGTTGAGTAACCATGACATGATCATACTATTATCGCGCCTCCAGGTGGATTGATAGAGGAGTTGGCATCTTCTGATCAACAGTCAAGAATCCTAGCTTATCACATCCAACAATATAGAGCTCCGCTGCAACGGCCCAAGACGGATAGTTATTTTCTGTCCATTTTTTTGAAGTGATTTGCAGAGTGATTTGACCTATGGCGGCCGGAGGCATCGGCCGCACTTGGGGAGAAGAGGTCTTCGACAATATGGAGGTATTATCCGCTATGTGAAAAACCCTGAAGGACGGTTAACCAGAGGGTTGGAAGAAGTAACCGCTGATAACCGATGTCAGAAGAGATGAGTTCTTGCTGTCCAAATAGGAAAAAGAAACTTTCAGATGTGCGCTGGCAAGAGAGAGCCAGATTGCCCCTAACAGCCTCAATAGTCTAGGGTGTGCAGAGAAGGGTTCTCCGCCCTAGACACAAGGGCAGACAGCCGGCTGTTCCAACAGACCCAGCGGTCAGACCACCAGGGTGCAAAAACCTTAAACACCCTTGAAACCTGTTGCGGAGGGAAGAGAAAAGAGAGGAGGGAGAGTCGGCCTGCCCAGGGATGCCTACTAGGGTGTGCAATCAGAAGAGGAAGGTCTTCCAGAGGATCTCGCACAGCTCTAATACCATGATAAACAGAGAAGAAGAGAGAGAACAGGGCCGAGAGATAGAGAGGTCGAGAAACATAAAGAAAGAGCTCAGTCCAATGTTGCACCCTAGCAGGCCCTTCTCCCTTAATTGTATATGATTTCCTAAACTGTAAAGTACAAAAATACCCCTCCTCAAGAGGTGGCTAAAAAGAAAGGGAAAGATACAGTATAACCCTGAAAAGTTGAAAATTAAAAATATGCCCCTAAATATTTACTTCTCTACATGTAGGAATACCACAATCCCATTGAGTTAATCTTCGGCTTACTAGCAAGATCTTGATGTCTTCTATCAACTTTCAAGATTTTAATGCTTAAGCATTAAATTTACTCAAAAAGTCAAACAATGTGACACTCTTTGGGTGTCCGCACCACAGGCCTTATTGTCTTTTTAAGCTTATTCTTCATCGGGTGTCGAATTCTAACCCAAGAAGTGTCAACATCTTATCTCTGCACTTCAGCTTTTTGCCTTTGCCTCATCTGTTTGAGGCCCAATTTGAACCATGGTTTGCCGGATCGGATCGACTTGGTCTAAAATGGCCATATCGTACCGTACTAAGGCCAACCCAAACCAAGATATGAGGTGTATGACTTGGACGAGGTGGACTCCATAAAATGGCCCCGATTGTGTGACTTGACCAAGTTGGATCATATTGTACCATACCAAGGCCAAACTGAGTCAATCCAGATCACCAATCCGGCGATCCCTGATTTGAACCACATCTTACTTGAACCTTTCACATTCAAGGTAATTACATAATTAGATCCCATGTGATGCTTTTTAGAGCTTAACATCTCACCATACGTATGTGACACCATTGCCCTAGGTTTCCTAGCAACATTGAATGGGAAGATTAACTTCACCAAGGTTCAAATGCTGCACCATCTACCTGGGAAAATATGATATTCAGCTGATCTCCTTCAATTATAGTAAATGCTCACAAGGAGCATCTCCCTTGCCTGTAGGATTTGCTACCATAAGCAAGATTAAAATAGCATCTTACTGATTCATAACATGAAAACATCTGCTTATTGATAAAACATATAATACATTCGGGTTTATTACAATGTTAGTAAATTTCAATTTCCCATTAAGGTGAATGTAATGAAAGAAGGCAATCCATCCTAGATGTTGGATCTTTTAGGGAGAGTTCTTGCCTGCTAATTGAATATGATGGATTTCCTATGTATCCAAAAACAATCAAACTGATAGAAATTCAACGATAACCTCCAAAAGCCATATGAATAATTATCTTCCACAGAGGAACAAAAATACTAGACTAGTCCACATCATCGAATAAGAATCACACTACTACACATGCATCCAGTAGGGTGCCCAGAATATGAAGATGAATGCATAACATAAATTCTTTAAACCCGTACATCATTTCCTGTTCCATATTTCCATTATATTCTGAACAATGTTACACCACGTTTTTTTACCTTCTCTCTAGGAACTCTCCTTTTCCTTACATAACGTTCGAGAACATCACCACCGTCAGATGCAAAGCCTTCGCGGACAGAATATTTCACTTGCCCAACCAAGTCATCGACGTAACGAAATTAAAAAAAAAATACATAATTGCTTCAAAGTAAAGAACCATTTCGAAGCTTCAAGCAACCTCATCGCAGTACTCACAAAATACAACGACCGAAGGGGAAAAGAAAAACAAAAAACAATCGCAAGAAATAATACGTCATGTGAGCGCAATCTTAATCTTAAAACTGGATCTCTGATTGGATAATGACATAGATACCTCAGATAATATACTGCGATACTCGTCGGAGTGGGATTCCAACCCCCACAAAGAGTATTTGTAGTCAGCGGCAACAAAAGTGATCTGAAACAAGCAGGAGAGGAATTAGGAGGGCAGTGGCAGAAATAAAAAAGGAACATATGACGGAGAGAAGAAGAAGAAGAAGAAGATGAAGAGGGGGAGGAGGAGCAACTGTGTAGAGAGCACGAGAGGATCGGCCGACGCCCTCCATCACGAATCTAAACTTCTCGGCGGAGGTGGCGAGCGATAGGTCGTGTAAGGAGGGGAGGAGGTCGGAATCTGCCTGGCGCGTGAGGGCGGCGGCGGCGACTCCTCCGCCGGCGAGGAGGTAGAGACGGGCCTTCGACATGGCGGGAAACTTGGGAAAGCGGCACCTCCTCATGGCGAGTGCGCCCCGGACCCCGCACCCCACTCGGTTCGCAAGGACTCCGCGGCCGAACGAAGCGGACGTTTTGTTCGTCGTAAGTTTATTTCGGGGGTTTTCATAAATACTAAAACGATAATATTTCATAATTTTTGAATAATAACATAAAAAATATAATTTGATAAACAAATTTATTGTATGATTGGAATATTGACGGTGGGGTGATTCTGCCCGGTCCGCAGTCTTCAAATCGAGCACTCTGGCCTAATTATACATCTTTAGGTGTGCATTAATTAAATTTATTTTTTTAAAAATATGACGTAAGTATTAAATCATCTTAATTTATAATACAAGACACGACTCTATACGACGGTCTAAAAAAATTAAAATAAAAAAGATGATTTAAGATAAATTATGTCTACCATTATTCATTGAATCTGATTTTCTTAGATTTTTAAGATCATCTGTCTAATATCATAAATTAAGGTGACTTGAGTTTCATGATATAAAAAAATTAAAATAATAAATTTATTTGATACACATCTTAAATGAAAAATTGGCGGAGTGTGCACTGAGCATTACTCCTACAAATTTGACCAACTCAAAATTTTAATGGCTTGCATCTTATGCGCCCAGATTGACTCGGCCTATTTTTTAGACTCAAATTATAATACTTATAATACGTAAACTTTATGTTTTTTAAGTGAATTACATTAACATATTTCATGACATTTTTACGATAAAAAATATAATTACTTATAAATTGAGAATATGTACATAGATATAGATGAAACATATTTTTTACTGATAGTTTGTAAGTATAAATATATTAAAATATATATAAGTGTAAAGAAAATATATGTTTAATTGTAATCTAGGTTGAATCGCGCATGATCGAGAATTTCCTTGACTCAAGCTAGGTCAGATTTTTGAGTCTTTCTCAAACTTGGGTCCAAAATTTTCAAACCACATTAAACTTAGGCCTTTCAAGGGCCGGCCCATTGACACCCTAAATTATGTATATCACGAGGGGATGATTGACGATTTATTGCTAATAACAAACTTGGCCGAAGATTTTTTTTTTGTTTTTATAAATAGCAAGCAAATGACTTATTTTATTAGTAAGAGAGGTCACAAAAAGATAGTATAGGGGCATAGGTCAAATGAAGTGTAGAACCCTCTTTACAATACAAAAATCAGCTCAAATAAATAAAAAAATATAAAATATAAGTGTAACGACCCGATAATCTGATTACCGGGAAAGACCCGATAACCCGAGATTCGAACCGCCGCCCACGAACCGGGAGGGCTCAGAAGGGCTAAAAGGAATGTGGAGGCACAAAGAAATAGGAAATAAAGTATGACAATTCAATAATTAACATAAATAATTAAACAACTACTGCTACAATAGAGTCAAGTCCAACAGAAGTAGTACAGTCTAAAGCAGTAAAACGTACCATATGTCGAGTGAACACTCGGCCCGGCGAGCTGGCAACTGAGAACCTCCGAACAGCACCATCGAACCTCGAGGACGAACCGCCACACCTGAAAAGTAGGGAATGATTCTCCAAAACAGGGACTCAGCAGGGATCCCGCGGAACCCCAACCGGAAACGACGGCGGTAGCGGAAAGGAAAGCTACAACAACAGCAGGAATAGCGAACCGGTGGCCGGTCAAAACTCGGCACTACAGCTACTCCTACTGTACCAGAAACACACCCCGAACTCATGGTCGGAATCACCGTAACGGTCTAGCATGAGGGCGTCACAGCCCTGTGGCGGTCTATCGTGAGACCGTCAGGTGATGCGCTCGGCACCCGTCGTTTAAAAATGTCGTGCCACAATTTCAAAATTAACCGAACTCACTCACTAAAAAGATATAAAATCTAAGCAGAGTGGTAAGTACGGGTCGATCCCCCGAGGAAGAAATATTTTCATTTAAGCATGAGTTGGAAAATTCTTATATTTGGAAGATCCGAATTTTGAGTGAGATTAACCTAATTGAAAAATAAAATTACATGAAAATAAATGAATCTAAAGAAATAACAAAATTAAATGTGAAATAAAATAGACGAAGTGGGATAGATTTGGTGCGGCCGTGGTGTGATAACGGCGTCGTCTCCTCGAGCCTTTGATTTACGAGTCGTCGGTAACGACCACATACACTCGACCGGATTGGAACCGCTTCTCTTGACCGTCTTTGGAAGAATTTTAGAAATTGACCGAGAGAGAATTTTGGTAGAATATTAGAGAGATGGAGGAGATTATGCAAAATATTAAAACATGAATTAATGCAAACTCACAAGTGGATAAAAGTTACAAATAAATAAATTACAACATACTATAACAATAACAAAAATAAAATGGAGAAGCCTAATGAAGGGGAAGAATGCTACATAAGAGGGGGAGAGAGCTATCTACGTTATGTGCCTATTGCCTATTAGGGAGAGAAGTGCCTCTCATGCCTTTCTTATGTAGGCTCCCAAAATAACACTGTTTATAATGTGAACACCCCAAAGCCCTCCTCCTTCATTTCTCTGTTTGGCCGACTATGTGAAAACCAAAGGCTGCGGCTGCTTTGTTTGATGAAGAAGCCTCTGGCCACTTTCTCTCTCATATTTCTTCCCCAACGTCAGCATTTGGCCTTGTCGACCTTGGCCTTTGACCGTGCCTCTCTGCTGCGTTGCCTGGAGAGCCCGCCATACCAGCCTTGGTGCGCTGTGTGAAAGAGCCCAACGTTTGTTCTGCTACTTTTGTGTTTGGCCGACGTGAATGTTGCCCATGTGTTGTTTGAAAAGGCAGCCACCAGCCACCTTCTTAGCCACCTTGTGGACCCAACACTGAAGCTTTAATGGAATCTGCCGACATATGGAGCCCTCGATGCTTGGCTTTGAATTGTTGAAGCCACCACCAACATGATGTTCGTGTGAAAGAGCACCTTGGAAGCCCATTTGTTTTGCCTTCTCTGCATGCCAAGTGGAGCCTCCTTGTTTGACTGTTTGTGAACCCACGTGGAGCATTGTGTTTGCCATGGATTGAAGTGGAGAATGTTGTTGATGCTTGCTTGAGAGTTGAAGTTGTTGCATGCTTTTGGTTGCATGGCCCCAAGTGAATTGCTCTTGTTAACACTTGTATGCAGTTAATGTTGCATGCACGATGCATCACGTTGAACCGTGGAGCCTCCACCTTGTGTTGCTATTGTGAAGTAAAGCCCTGTTCAAGCCTTGTTTGGTCATGTGAAGATGGAGCCCACGTTGCTTGCTTTGGCATGTGTTGAAGGAAGCCATGTTACCATTGTTTGTTGCCAAGCCCATCATACGTGAATCTTGCATATGGGTTGTGTGTTATAAATATATATATATATATATGTGTGTGTGTTGTAAATATTATATATATGTGATATATATATGTGAAATATACATATATATATATATATCATATATGTCAAATATATATATATATATCTAACAATTATTTTACTTTTCTTCTTTTTTTTCTTCTTTTTTTTATTTTATTTGGACTAGAATTGGGCTTGGTCGGCCACTGGCTCTTGGATGTGAATGGGCTTTGGCCCATTTCTCTTCTTCTTAGTGTGATCTTCTTTATGCCTGTAAAATAAAATCAAAATATACTCAAATCAGGTAATTAAACGTTTTGATCTGAAATTGAAATTAAGTTTAATAAATGCATAGTGATGCATATTAAAGCTTATAAAAGTATGTTAGAATATTAATTAACATGTAAAATTACACACTTATCACACCCCCAAACTTACTCATTGCTAGTCACTTAGCAATGCAAACAGTTAAAAATTAAGGACCAACAAGAGTTTGTAAAGTTCATACTCTCATACCAAGTTCTTCCTTCATAGAATCAACTAAAGATTAGGAATTCAGAAGCATTAACACATACTAGCCATGTGTAGGAAATTAAGGTACATGATCAAGAATTCTAATCAAAATTCAGTAGCACGTGTGCATGTGAAATGTTAAGTCTATAGTGAAGATAATTACGTCCCCCATTTGCTATTCCGAACAAGTGTCTTTTAACCCTGCACTTCTTAATCAGAGCATTAAGAATACTACCTTTTGTCTGCCATATTGTTTCATCCTTTTGGGATCTTTTTTTATTTTTCTACACACATGATGTTGCACTACCCTTCACTGTTTAACATGAACCTCGACTCTTGCCTTAGGAGAAGCAAGCCCGGTTCCACATATCAAGGTTCTCTTTTCCTTTTGACGCGAATCTCAACACGTCTTAGGTGAAGTAGGCCCGGTTACTCAGATTCAGGGCATTTTTCATGGTGCCTTTTTCTCAGTATTTTTTTTTTGTAATTGTGCTTTTGCACTAATTTTGACAGATAATTTGATAGAAAGCTTATAAAAGATCTCTTCTATACAAAGTGCATAATATCAGACAACATATAGAAAATAGCAGAAGGTTTGTCCTACTTGTTTCATTAGCGTGTAAAGTGATTTTCATTTTTCTAAAGTGCACATGAACTTTAAAGAGATTATTAGATCAATTTTCCATGGCTAGATTAGATAAATTTTCTATCATCCTTATCTAGTCATTTCTATTCCAGAATTACTTTCAATAGAAGCATGAATCATGAAACTCAAAATGGGTTTATTTTATTTGTTTGCCATTTTTTTTTCATTTGGGTTTGAAAAAAAATGAGGTTGTATATGAATGCAACATGTGTAGCATGATTTCCGTCCCCCCAACTTAAATGACATTGTCCGCAATGGCATGAACAATATGGAATAGTGAACAATGTAAACATGATAGTATGTGAAGGAACGAGACAACCTGACAGAAGTGAACTGCGAAGGGCAGCCTTGCTGACTAAAGGTGGTTCTTGACTTTAAAAATCGGGGCAACAATGCAAGCAATCATCTCTCTCTCCCCCCAACTTATCTTTTATTCACATCTGTAAAATAAAACACAAACACAAGAAAAACTTGGGTTGCCTCCCAAGAAGTCATTTATTAACACACAAAGAAATCAAAAATATTGGGTTGCCTCCCAAAAAGCGCTAAGTTTAACGTCTTCATCCAGACGCAAAGCTTTATAACCAACGAGTTGATTTTAGGATGAGCCACCAAAGAATTTTGTTCTTACCAAAATTTTCTTTCTCATGCCCTCAGAGATATAATTGTAGCTGGTAAGTATAAGGGCAAAGCATATATTATGGTGGAGACAATGCAAAAGGACCACCCCAATCAGAGAATATAGGAGGAACATTGGGAAAAATCATGTCATCAATTATGAAATATTCCTCTTGAGATTATGTGGGATCAGATAAATCATCATGTAGAGCAAGATGGGACCAATCAGCTGGAAGAATTTCAAAAGAATCACCGTGGTTAATAAGTGGCATAAGCTCTACCCTCTCCTCTAGATTGAAAGTAGCATGCGGCACACTAGATCCATTCAATTCCTCATTTACCCCGACTCCATTGTTTAAATAAGTATTAATTTCTTGTTCCAGCTTCACTGCTTCTTCCCTCCCATCTTCAAAGTGAATTTCCTCAAATTCGGGGAGAGACATGCGATTAAAGATTTGAGGTTCCGTATACTCTTCCTCTCCCCCTAACTGGAGATCATCCACATCTCTAGCATTTTCCTTACGAGGGTAAAGCGTAGACTCCTCAAATTCAATGTTAGGAGGGGGAATATGATCATTCATTAGTTCATCTCCTTCCTTTATTTCTTTTCCATCAAATTCTTCAATCTCCTCAAACTTTATAGGTTCCTCATTCAAATTTTGCTGACAAGATCTCTCCATAATTTCGTCATCTTCTGAATCACAGTGGATCTGAATATTATGATAATTGGAAGTCAAGGATTGATCATAGTCATCATAAGGAAGTTGATCAATAGACATGGAACCAGAGTAGCTAAGCACTTGCTCTTCCTCAATCCTCTTGATCGTCTCAGTCATCCTATCAATTCGTGCTTGGAGAGATTGACTTTGAAGCATCATTGATTGACAGTGTTGATTGAGTGTCATTTCTGAATTAGGATTTGAGGGTAGAGGAGTTGAATAGTGAGGTTGAGAGTGATGTTGGACTGGGTCATAATGGTCATCAGAGTTTGGGGCCCAAATATGATTTTCATTATTCCCTTCTTCTCCCCCCAACTTAGACTCCTTATTATTTCCCTTGGCCATTACAAATTGAGATTCATTAGCTTCCCCCAGATATTCCTGATATGGCTGCTCCATATTATCCTCATTATCAAAAATTATTAGAGAGTTGTTGAATTGAGGATTGATGGATGGATCAATCAATGTGATATTATCGTCAGGAAATTGATTTTCAACGTTTTCCGTGGGGAGGCTAGTTTGTTGGTCCATTTCAAGCTCTCTATCACATTGGTCAAGCTGGGCTTGAATGGTTTGGCTCTGAGCTTGAAGGGATTGTTGATTGGCCAAGATGAGTCGAGTCATTTGATTGAACATGTCCTCGAAATCAGACTTTGGAGGAGCTCGATAGGTTGGGTGGCACTCAGACTGTGGTAAGTAACAATCAGAATAGAAATCAGTCTGGTACTAAGGTGATGGAGAGTATATGGGTTGTCTTTCATATGTGGCTTGATTGTAAGGATCATTTGAGTAAGAAGCCCAATCTGAAAAATGTGGGTTTGAAGGACTTTGCATGGGGTCTTGGTAAGGTGCCCAAGAAGATGATTGTTGGTTTTCCCACCTATGATATGTATTTATGTAAGAGAAAGAGGTGGAAAAATCCGATGACAATTGATATGACTCTTGGGTGAAAGATGGATTCTAAACCCCATGTTGGACGAGTGAAGGAGATTGATGACATTGGGTAAATGAATAATTTAAGTTCAAGTGACCCGCATGGTTGAACATGAAGGAATCTATTAATGAGCCTGAACAAAAGTGGATTGTGGAATGCAAAAGGTCCAAGAAATAGTGATATTCCTTTTTAATAATTTTTTTATTTTATTTACAGGGAAATATTTTTTTATTTTTTTTATTTTTTACATACACAAACAAGTTGACACACAATTACCTAATGACCTAGATGTGACCTAGACCTACAAATTAGATTTCACAAAATGATTAAAGTACAACTTAAGTTCACTCTCAATATTTTCACCGGTCAGGTAAGGGGTGGGGTAGTGGGAGGTTCCCCCTACTTTCGTAGGGACCTAATTATGCCAAACCACACTCCCGCTTAACGCGTTTGCCGTCTGACCGTCTTGCCTTAGGCACCAGTTTCCACAAGAGGGTAAACTCAAATCGTACTAAAATCACAGTGTGATCATAGAGCCAATGTCTACTGACTTTTATTTAAGGCTTAAGTCATGCAAAGATGCAAGGGAAATGTAGTTTGTGGGCTAAGGAAGTGTGATGAAATCCCCACCTTATGTTATTTAGGGGTATCACCGTTAAAGTAGTTTGAAATGAAAGGCACACCATAATTTCAAACAAGGGGTTCTTATGCAATATGCATGCCAGAATAGGATAAGTAGAACGTACCTTGCCCCTTGCAATCTCCAAAATACAATGTAGAAATTAAATAACAAAGAAAAATCCTATGCTAAATGATGCATGTCCTAGAACATGGTGGGTGCGATTTTTATTCTTGAATGAAGTCTTTTATTTTTGGTGTAAGTATTTTTTTTAGTTAATGAACCTATATAGCGAGCATAAATTTTATTTTTTTATTTTAATTTTTTTGAATTTTTTAATAAGAGACGAATGCATGAAGATATAAATAATAAAATAATAAAGACATACAAATTTATTACAAAATGAAGCCTAAAATGATTTTTTTATATGTTCTAATTTTTTCTGATTTTTATAGATATTTCAGGAATTTTTTAGATTTTTTTGAAGATTTTTCAGAAATCGAAAAAATAGAGCATGATCCTATGTTTCAGCCCTTTAGCGACGCTTGACTGCTACAGTTTCAGATTTTCAGCGACACTTCATTTTCTGAGATTTTTTGGTCTGATTTTCCTCTTTCTTTAATTTTTTAATTTTTTTTTCTTTTTCCTACAAAATAAAAAATAAAAAAATTAATACGCTCGACACCAATCGTTTAAAAATGTCGTGCCACAATTTCAAAATTAACCGAACTCACTCACTAAAAAGATATAAAATCTAAGCAGAGTGGTAAGTACGGGTCGATCTCCCGAGGAAGAAATATTTTCATTTAAGCATGAGTTGGAAAATTCTTATATTTGAAAGATCCGAATTTTGAGTGAGATTAACCGAATTGAAAAATAAAATTGCATGAAAATAAATGAATCTAAAGAAATAATAAAATAAAATGTAAAATAAAATAGACGAAGTGGGATATATTTGGTGCGGTCGCGGTGTGATAACGGCGTCGTCTCCTCGAGCCTTTGATTTACGAGTCGTCGGGAACGACCGCGTACACTCGACCGGATCAGAACCGCTTCTCTTGACCGTCTTTGGAAGAATTTTAGAAATTGACCGAGAGAGAATTTTGGAAGAATATTAGAGAGACGGAGGAGATTATGCAAAATATTAAAACATGAATTAATGCAAACTCACAAGTGGATAAAAGTTACAAATAAATAAATTACACCATACTATAACAATAACAAAAATAAAATGGAGAAGCCTAATGAAGGGGAAGAATGCTACATAAGAGGGGGAGAGAGCTATCTACGTTATGTGCCTATTGCCTATTAGGGAGAGAAGTGCCTCCCATGCCTTTCTTATGTAGGCTCCCAAAATAACACTGTTTATAATGTGAACACCCCAAAGCCCTCCTCCTTCATTTCTCTGTTTGGCCGACTATGTGAAAACCAAAGGCTGCGGCCGCTTTGTTTGATGAAGAAGCCTCTGGCCACTTTCTCTCTCCTATTTCTTCCCCAACGTCAGCATTTGGCCTTGTCGACCTTGGCCTTTGACCGTGCCTCTCTGCTGCGTTGCCTGGAGAGCCCGCCATACCAGCCTTGGTGCGCTGTGTGAAAGAGCCCAACGTTTGTTCTGCTACTTTTGTGTTTGGCCGACGTGAATGTTGCCCATGTGTTGTTTGAAAAGGCAGCCACCAGCCACCTTCTTAGCCACCTTGTGGACCCAACACTGAAGCTTTAATGGAATCTACCGACATATGGAGCCCTCGATGCTTGGCTTTGAATTGTTGAAGCCACCACCAACATGCTGTTCGCGTGAAAGAGCACCTTGGAAGCCCATTTGTTTTGCCTTCTCTGCATGCCAAGTGGAGCCTCCTTGTTTGACTGTTTGTGAACCCACGTGGAGCATTGTGTTTGCCATGGATTGAAGTGGAGAATGTTGTTGATGCTTGCTTGAGAGTTGAAGTTGTTGCATGCTTTTGGTTGCATGGCCCCACGTGAATTGCTCTTGTTAACACTTGTATGCAGTTAATGTTACATGCACGATGCATCACGTTGAACCGTGGAGCTTCCACCTTGTGTTGCTATTGTGAAGTAAAGCTCTGTTCAAGCCTTGTTTGGTCATGTGAAGATGGAGCCCACGTTGCTTGCTTTGGCATGTGTTGAAGGAAGCCATGTTGCCATTGTTTGTTGCCAAGCCCATCATACGTGAATCATGCATATGGGTTGTGTGTTATAAATATATATATATATATATATGTGTGTGTGTTGTAAATATTATATATATGTGATATATATATGTGAAATATACATATGTATATATATATTCATATCTATATATCATATATGTCAAATACATATATATATATATATCATATATGTCAAATATATATATATATATATATATATATATATATATCTAACAATTATTTTAATTTTCTTCTTTTTTTTTCTTCTTTTTTTTTTATTTTATTTGGACTAGAATTGGGCTTGGTCAGCCATTGGCTCTTGGATGTGAATGGGCTTTGGCCCATTTCTCTTCTTCTTAGTGTGATCTTCTTTATGCCTGTAAAATAAAATCAAAATATACTTAAATCAGGTAATTAAACGTTTTGATCTGAAATTGAAATTAAGTGTGATAAATGCATAGTGATGCATATTAAAACTCATAAAAGTATGTTATAATATTAATTAACATGTAAAATTACACACTTATCATCAGGCCCACGAATGCCAATACCCAAAATAAAGGGAGCGTAACGCACATGCCCAGGCGCGTTACACACTGTGGCAGTCACTGGAACGACCGCCACAGCGTCCCGGCGGCGAAACGGCGAACTAACACCAAAAATTGCGTTCCACGCCCCGATCATCCACGGATGATAGGGAAAATAATGGGGAAGCTCCCCTATGGGCCCTAACATGCATCTAGACCCTCGAATCGGTCCGAAACGCAGTAGAACGATAGATCGGGCGCACACCCCAAAAACATGGATTTTATCCAAATCGCTCAAATAAACCCGCTCGGCTCACCGTAGCCTACAAAACTTGCGGGAAAGGAAGTGCACAAGCTGGGGGTCCATCTCCCTACCTCCACCGAAGAAATGACGCGCCGTGGACGCCGATCCACGAAGAAAACGCCCCGAAAATCCTCGCCGCTCCATGAACCCGCGACCGAGCTTCCACACGCCACCAGCCCTCGATCCTCGACCCGTTCCCCATTCCTCGCCTCCCGCCATCGTCGCCTCGCCCTCCTCCACCACCGTCGGCCGCCCGGGGAGAGGGGGAGAGAAAGAGATGAGAGAGAGTGAGAATGAGAGAATGAGAGGGGGAGAGAGAAAAATGGTTAATATATAGAAAAATCTAAAATTTTTAAAAATTCAGAAAATTACGAAAAATTACCTCCGCGATCCTCGGGAGGAGCACAACGCAGTGGTAATGTCCTGGAGTCGGAGAACGCCACGGTTCGCCCTGCACAGAGTTCCGAAGGCACATCATGAAAAAACACGTGTAAAGCATAAAATACACTCCGAGACCCACTAAAATGATCCGAAAAATCTGGGGCATTACAGCCCTCCCCGCATAAAGAAATTTCATCCTCGAAATTCAGGACAACACGGGAACACAGGGGAAGAAAGCCTTAACCAACTGACAACGCCGTCAGATCCCCAGCACAGGAAACCTCGATTCACACGAAAAGCTCCGGACCTGAGGGACGCAGCCAGACTAACACCACGAACGACACCTCTCTCCACACGCCATGCACACCGGCCGTCAGAGCAGGCGCAGCCACAATAGCACAAGTCTGGCATCACCTCAAACACAACGAAAACCAATCATGGCACCGCTGCCACCATCTCGCTCACAGAGGAGACACAGTCCTCATCACGAGAAACAGCTACCGATCCATCCGATGGTCGGCAGACAAATTACACATCAGCTTCGCAACCAGCTGATAGGTTGCACACCCTTCTCAAGGGAACAACCAATACAGAGCTTCCACCAGCTCACACAGTCATCTCAACAGACCGCAACCAGAATATTGGCTCAGCACCAAGAATCACCTCACACTTGGCAAGCTGACAGCCAGGCATAGCACTGTGCCAACTCTGTCAGAAGACAAACTTTGACAAATCCCAGATCCCGTCCAGAAAGGCACACCTCAAAATTAGCCACCCAAGGCCTTGCTGGCACACGGCTCTCGCCACGCTCGAGCCCCGACAACCAGCATCTTCTGTCTGCGAAAAGACCATCCACTGGTCGCCAGATACACGTTAACGGGAAACCTCCGCTTGCTCAGGTTCTTCCTTCTTTCCTGGTCCTCCACCAGATCCGAAGGAAACATTCCAAACCTCGGCAAGCCATCCGGTGACTCACACACAGACCGATACCACATCTCGAGCCACACTCCTCTCGGACTCCGCATCCGAACTCAATCATCGTGCCAACTCGACCCTCTCAGGGGAGCGCGATGGAACCAAATGACAAGATCATGGTGCCTTCAGTCGTCATCTCACTAGACTCAGACTTACAGGGGAACCATCCCATGTTGGTCACCAAACCAGGGATAACCATTGCGACACCATCGTCCCATCAAGGACCTCCACGCACAGGCGTCACTCTTCCGTCTTGTCCCATCAATTCCTTGACTCAATTAATCCAAGTGGACACCTGCCAATCTCGATTCCGCCCTTACCACAGAGCCACGGGACACCACCCGAACAATGCATGGCACACATCCCTAGGGGAGAAAAGTGACATCCAAAATCACAGTACCCTGGTCACCGACACCACGACCAATGCACTCTGGGTCCTCAAACGACACAAATTCCATCACAGTTGGGTCCCCACCGTCGCAATCCGACACGGCCATAACCAACCGACGCTGCCACGGTCGATGACGCTGTTAAGGCACACCAGCCACTGACAACCACAGACAGGGACCTCATAATCTGTCAGAAATCACTTATCTGAAGATGATCTCATCTGAGGACACAATTTCCAACACAAGTAGGGCACCAAGCCACCAACTCTATCCATCACGTCCTAGACCACCGTCAGGCGACATCCTCAACAACCCCATACAGGTCTAACACTTCCATCACATGAACATGGTACTCATGCGGCGCACTAGCCAGCACATTCCCCAACCCTCCATCCTGCCAGTGCCAAGAACCCCGATACCTCAAGCAACGGCACGGCAACAACACGTCTCACACTGAGGAACCAATCCTCCAATGCTCAACGCAAACTCATGAATCCGCCCGTAGCAACCAATGCTACGATCCTGAACCAGTGGGTCACAAGCCCACCAGGCTTCCGCTGTGCACTCTGATCCACGCGCACAGTCGTAAATTCTCGGAAACACCGCCCAGCCGGCACTCGTCCTTTCGGAAAAGCGCCAACACACCCTCACACGACAAGGGAATGGGCACAACTTCTCACAGGCAACCACCTGGCCAAGACAAGGAGCACGTCTCGCACGGACTTCATGGCACACATGCCAACCAATCCGGACACATAATGCAAGACGATGAACCTTAGCCAAATGCAATCTCTCCAACCAAAGGGGAGACCAAACGAACTCCCAACCAACGGAAAAACTCCATGCTCGACCTGACCTTAAACCTTGTGCACGCTGGAACAGAACCTTCAAGCACCAAGAAAACCATCACTTCCATCAGGTCAGTGCCTCCGACACACTCGACGAGTGTCACGTCGGACCACGATCACAACATCTTTCGATGCACCACCGCTGCAATTCCTCAAACTGCAACGCACCACGCCAACAGCCGTAACACGAGCCATAATCGACAACCGCCAACGCTCATCCTCGAGTCCCGAGACTCACCGCGGAACCTTCGCATCTCAGACCAAATCTAAGGTGAACATAACCCATTCGCATACAATAGCGCATGAGCAAGACTTACTGGGACACCACAGCCCAATCCTGCCTCAAAATCCGTAAGAATAATCGGGACCAACATGTCATTTCTGACACCACAGAGCACGACAAGAACACCAGGCTCGACAAGACAACAGCTCACCGAGAAGATGCTCCGCTCACCCGAGCACACTTCTCGATCAAAACACCTCAGGGGTTGGACAAACCTCAAGCTGGAGTGGCCAAAACCGACATCAGCTCCCACAGAGCACGCTTACGGCCACTTAACCATGAACAATCCTCTCCAGCCACCTAACCACGCTGCAGATTCCTTGAACGCAACACCGCGAGTTCACGCCTGCCAGCAACCTCTGCCCAACGCAGCACAACCAGGGCCACCACCGATGAGGGAGAAGCCTCTCGACATCGATCCTTAGACCCCATGCTGGACCAAAGCCGAGGACATCAACCACCTTCACAACGCCGCACAGCGCACTCAAGCTCTCAAGCGAGAAACAAAGCGGAAAACAAACACAAAATCTTAAGCCAGCTGTCGACTGTACTGGACCTTATGGACTCTGATCACTGCAATATTTTGAATTCCTATGTACGTCCACAACCACGGCTCTGATACCAGCTGTAACGACCCAAAAATCCGATTACCGGGAAAGACCCGATAACCCGAGACTCTAATCGCCGCCCACGCGCCGGGAGGGCTCGGAAGGGCTAAAAGGAGTGTGGAGGCACAAAGAAATAGGAAATAAAGCAAGATAATTCAACAATTAACAGAAATAATTAAACAACTATGTGGACGCACTAAAATTCGCTTATTCAAGTAGTTCGTCTATTAAGTGCGTGGGCGTGCCAGTCACAAAGTGACAATTTGTTCGGGCTCCGAAGAGCCCATGGTGCGCTCGATCTGACTCGGTCAGACGATTGTGTGGTTCGTGTCGGGACCAAAACCCGCCGCGCCATAAAGGTCACGGCGTCATTTACATCCCCCATACAAGGGAACACCCTTGATTAATCACCGGGATTCAGGGCCTCATGGCCAAGAAATTAATTGCATGAAAGGTCTATTACGAGGTATTGAAATCCTCACGCGAGGGCGAGAAGAAAATCATTCGCGGTCATGTCGGTCGTGTACTGACCATTTAATGTTCGGACGAATGTCCGGCTCGAGAAAATCGCGGTTGTCGCGGGAAAACCGGAACGCATGTATGCCGAGGTACGTCAAATTTATTGTTCGGAAGAGCGGAAACCATTCGGCTGAGCCTCGGTTGGAGCGGTCAAAAACCAGTAAATCTGTTGGCCCGGTGCAAGAGCAAGCTGCGACCATACTGCGGTGGGCCCCCCGCGGTCGAAATAAGACTTGCATGAGCGTCATTAATATTTCCGGTGCCAAGGGGCAACGAGGGAATATCCCTTGAATCGGCTGAAAAGCCCTGTGTCTAGGGAAGCGGAAGTTCGAAACGTGTTGGTCATTCGGGAGACCGTTTAATATTCGGACGGGTGTCCGGCTTGAGAATATCATAATCGTCGCAGGAGGACCTGGAACATATGTATGCCATGATACGGCAAATACATTATTCCGAGACACTGAAAACATTCGGTTAAATCTCGGTTAGTGTAGCAGGAAACTAGCGAATTTATCAGCCCGGTGCGAGATCGAGTCGGGACCATACCGGGGGCGCCTCCCGCGGTCAAAACGGGGCTTGCGTGGTCATCATTAATGATTCCGGTGCCGGAGGGCAACGGGGAAGAGTCCCGGGACTAGATTCCAAAATCGAAAACATGTTTGAAGGGAGCGAGCTATAGGCCGAGGATATGAGTCATACAATGACCATAATCAAGAAAAGCCCGAGGTTTAAGCATGGCCCACGGGGGTCTTATTGATATTCCCATGGAAGGAGTCCAGGGGTGGCGAGAGCCATCTTGTTCTATTCTGATTTTTGTCGGTCACTTGCGGACCACTTGATATTCGGACAAAGGGTCCATATTGAAGGTACGACGTAGATAGAAACAACGCCATACGAATGTAGGCCGAGTTCGCCGCGATTTTAATGAAAGAACGAGAACGAATCCCATTAGACTGAATCCGATTTAACGGGCTATCGGCCCGGAGCAGTGCCGGCTCACGACCATATCGGGGTGGGAGCTGTTGGCCATGTTGGTCGCTCGTGGACTTTTTCATGTTCGGACACAGGTCCGTAATAGAAACGCGGGGGGAAATCGAGGTGAACCCGTTCAAATGTCTGCCGGACGTGCGGCAATTTTAGTAGCGGCTCGGAAGGGACCCGGCCTGAGAAATGAATCTGGTTTAATCGGAATGTCGGCCTAAAGCGAGGTCAGGCCATGGCCATTTCAGGATGATTCCCAAGACTCAGGCCCAGCCCGCCAGGGCGGCATTGTTGTTCCTTCAGCACCGGGTCATAGGAGAGATGGGGCTGCGGTGTAGATTTTACCATTTTTCATATGGGTTTTAAATTATATATATATTGCTTATTTCCCTCTTATGTATTTATTCTGGATGATTTATCCGTTTTGTTTATTATTATTACTATTATATTTTCTCTCCTTTTTTATTTATTTTTATTTTACATTTTTTGATTATTTCATATATATATATTCAAATTTATTTATTCATCATAGTTTTTATTACTTTTATTATTATTATTATTATTATTATTATTACTATACATATTCTTCTAGAGAGAGAGTGGGCCGCTGGAGGGCCAAACGGGGGCTGAAGAAGCGTGCCGCTGAAGGTAGAAGGGTGCACCGCTGAGGGGGGGGGGGGGGGGGGCTGAGGGAGTGCGCCGCTGAAGGTTCGCAGGAGGTGTACCGAGGAAGGGCTTGGCCAAGGGTGCCGGCGAAGGGGCATGTGTGGTGGCTATGGGAGGTGTACCGGTGAAGGAGCCTTAGGTGTGCCGGCGGAGGGCCTGGCCGAGCGTGCCGGCGAAGGGTTGAACAGGGGAGAGCGTGCCGGCGAAGGGGTCACGGGAGCGTGCCGTCGAAGGAGCTTGAGGGCGTACCGCCGAAGGGTTGGAGCAGGCGTGCCGCTGAGCGCAGGGGGAGCGTGTTGGCGAAAGGCCAAACGAGGCGTGCCGGGGGAAGCTGGGTTGGGGCGTGCCGGCGAAGGGCGCTGTAGGGTGTACCGGCGAAGGGCTGAGGGAGTGTGCCGCTGAAGGGTTAAAAGGGTGTACCGCTGAAGGGCTAGGAGTGTGCCGCTGAAGGGCTAAAAGGGTGTACCACTGAAGGGCTAGGAGTGTGCCGCTGAAGGGCTAAAAGGGTGTACCGCTGAAGGGCTAGGTTGGAAAATACCGATGAGGGCCCACTCTCCCTCTAGTTCTTTTAAGGCTTTTCTTTTCTTCTTTTCTGATTTTTATTAAGTTTGCATGGGTTTCTCATTTTCTTCTCTTGATCAATTTCCATTCTTTCTCCCATGAGGATGAATGTTCAAGTTGTTTAGTTGTCGTTCGATTTGGCTCTCTTTATGTTGATTACGGTTCCCTTGCCTTGGTGAACGTACTTTACCGTTGTTCTTTTCGTTTGTTTGTTGCTTTCTTTTAGCCCCTTTTAAGGTATGGTTGTTCCATTTGTTTGTTGCTTCCTTTTGTCTTTTAATATGTTATCGTTTCTAACAAAAATTCGGCAGCATCTCCCCTTGACCCGAGCGTAAGGGAGATACAGGGAACGCGCCCACATGGAGTGGCAGAACCCGACAACTGGAGGTGGGCGCTCGAGAGCGGCAACACCTTTATAAACCTCGGAAAACTCGGAGGGAACGGCGAGTGGAAGACTACTCTAAGACTGGCTGGGGGGGGATGCACCGGGCAAGAAGGAAGGGCAAGTGTGCCGGGCAAGGGAGGCACGAGAGGGCGTGCCGGCGAAGGGCCTGGCCGAGGCGTGCCGGGGAAGACCCACGGGGTGTGCCGGCAAAGGGCTTGGCCGGGGCGTACCGGGGAAGGCCCGTAGGGGTGTACCGACGAAGGGTTCAAAGAAGGGTGCACCGGCGAGGGCCTTAGCCAGGGCGTACCGCTGGGAGCTGGGGAAGCTGCACCGTGGTAGGGGTGCACCGGTGGGTGGCTGAGCAAGGGGATGAAGGCTGTGAGTTGGCCAGGTGGCCTAGAGTTGGAGAAGGGAGGAAGGCCAAGGATGGTGTTGGGCTTGGGTATGCTAAGAAGAAGAAAAGAGCAATGACGAGGGGGACGAAAGCCCACGCCAAGGATCAAACGATTGGGAGGCGGAGGTGGGGAGCGTTCAAACATGCGCACGGATTCAAACCAACGGAGACGGTAAGAAGAAAGAACTCAAAAGAGCGATTTTATTCATAGCCGACAAAGGCCGCAACCGGCCACATACACCTCAGAACGCTGGAGCATGAGGCACAAAGGAGGAGAAGGAAAGACAAGCAAAGGAGGGAAAGGAAAGGGATGAGCTGGGGTCGAGCAGGGGCGACGACTCGTTGCTCTTCCCCTTCCCCTCTAGTACATGCTCTCTCTCTCTCTCTTTCTTAGCTCTCTCCCTTTTGGTGATCGTCGGGGCTTCACGGCGGAGCTCCCTCCTTCTTCTTCTCTTCTCCTTCTTCTCTTCTCTTCGTGCGGACGATGGTGGACGGAGCAGCGCGGGGGGGGGGGGGGGGGAGTCAAAGCTTCCCCTCCTCTTCTTCTTCTTTTCCTCTTCTTCTCTTCTTCGCACAGACGGCGGCGGTGGGTGGAGCGGCCGGACGGCCGACGACTCCCTCTTCCTCTTCTCTTCTTCTTTCCCTTCTTCTCTTCTCTTCTTCTCTTCTCTTCTCTTCTTCTCTTCTGCGTGTGTCTGTCTGTATCTGTATGCCTCTCCCCTCCCCTCCGTTCGCTTTTTTTTTGGCCGAAGAAGGGGGGTGTTTTATACCCCAGCGGCGGGAGCGTTCGGGCGCGAACGACGGTGGCGGGAGGTGACGGGCATTGAATGGGGTTTGACCTCCCCGTCCTTGGTGGTAGAGGAGTAGCATGCGTGGCTCAGCCTCCGATCGACACCTCGGACAGCTCACTGGGCGCCAAGGATCTATAGGGCATTTATAATATCCCGGACCTTTCAGTTCCTTTTTCGTGGGTCCCGGATCTAGTTTTTCTGAGCGTCTGAATCCGTTGTGTCCGAAATTTCGTTTCGGACATCTTTCGTGTTCGGATCGGCGCGATCCGGAGTCGTTTCGGAGGCCCGAAGGCGTTCCGCGGCTTTTTCGCGCGTGTTTTCCGATTTCCGGTGTGTGTTTCGACAATTCCTTCGGAACCTCGCTGCGGGTGAACCGGACCGTTCACCTGGGCACGAGTGGTACTGTTGCGACCGGTGCGTCCCGAGGATTCCGGAAATGTAATTTTCTATTTTTTGGTATTTTCCGGAATTTCTGGATTTTCCTATAAATACCCCCCTATTTTCTCTCTCTCCCCCCCACCTTCTTTTTCTTCTTCTTCTTCCTCCTTCCTCCCCCACCGTGACCTCTTCCTCTCCCTCTCTTCCTCCCGTTGGGGCGCGGCTAGCTCCTCTCCGGCTGCTGACAGCGGCGGGGCGACGGCGCGGCGGCGTGGGCGGCGGCGAGGCGATCTCGTGGGCGTGCGGTGAGCGTGGGAAGCGTGAAGAGGCGGGGTTTTTCAAGACGTTCTTCGCGATTTGTGGACGATCCGGCGAAGCATTCGCTCCATTGAGGTAGGGTGACGTTCCTTAGCCTCTTGCAGTTCATTTCCGTGGTTTATAGGCCGAGGGGAGGCCGAGAGGGGCTTGATTGAGCATGTTTGGGGTTTTTCCATGATTTGGGGAGAGCCGCCCGATCTATGGATTTGATGCATGAATTCACATTTTGATGGCCTAGAATCATGCTAGGGGTCCCCAGGGGTCTTCCCCTTTGATTTCCCCCTCTCCGGTGGAGGCACGGGGGCGTGGTTGAAATTTTTGGGCAGTTCTGCCGTTTTCGCCGTTGGGTGAGTGTGACGGTCCTTCCAGGGACCGTCACATGTTGTAACGCGCCTGGGAGGGGCCGTTACATGCCCATTGTGTAGCCCTGAGGTCAGGGACTGTGACGGTCCCACGATTGACCGCCATTTGCATGTGACGCGCCTGGGCTGGGCAGTTAGGGGCTTTCCGACCGTTGGTTTCCGACCGTTGGGGGTCTGTGTGAGTAACGCGCCTTGGCGAGTGCGTTACATCCGTGTAACGCGCTAGGGCGAGCGCGTTACTTCCTGGGTTATGCCAGGTCTGTGGGGTGCGTAACGCGCCGGGCCAAGCGGGCTACATTCGTGTAACGCGCTGGGGCAAGCGCGTTACATCCAGCTTCCATGTTGAGAACGCGAGGCGAGTGTAACACGCCAGACCAGGCGCGTTACATTTGTGTAACGCACTGGGCCAGGCGCGTTACATTTGTGTAACGCGCTGGACCAGGCGCGTTACTCCCCGCTCTCCTCTGGCCTGCGTTGGACCGCCAGTTGAGTGTGACGGTCTCGTTTAGACCGTCACAGCCTTGTGACGGCCCTAGGGTGGACCGTCAGATTCTTGGTTGACCCGAGAGGGTTACAGCCCCGTTTTCTTGTCCGACTTGCTTCACCGCGCGACGGGACCGGTGCGGGGGCGCGGCTCCCGTACGTTGTCAGACACGGACGTTGTTTTCCGTTGACTCGAGAGTCTACTCCTTTAGTGACCCTCCACTAGTCGTAGCATGCTTACACGCGAGTGGTCCCACCTGGGAGTAGGTGGAGAGGCTTACCCTGAGGATGGTTTTAAACTGGTTACCGTCGGGCCCCTTGTCAAATCAGAGTCCAGTGCCGGGGGAAAATCAGTCAGAGGGCCAGACCTAGGACGCGTGGTCTGTGTGTGCACATGTGGTTGGGGATAGTGGACGCACGTCGACGGGCGTGACCCCAGCTAGTCACTTGTTGTGAGTTACTTGTTCGGTGTTCGCGCCTTTGGTAGGAGCTACCACGTCAGGCGGATCACCTGCGGCGCGGTGTAAGGCGACAGGGGAGGCTACCGGCTATGCTTCTAGTGGGAGATACTCCTGTCGAGTACGGAGTGTCAGACTGTCAGTCAAGTGTTTCCGACCTTCGGGTTTTATCGGTTCGACCGTTGAGCTTCGGTCTTCTCTCCGTGGCACGTGTGTCGGTTTGCGCGCCACAGAACCGTGTTTGTAGAGTACAGGGCTTTCCTTTCCGTGGTACTCTTCTACCGCTAGCGTAGTGGTTTCTCACTTTTAGAGGTAGGGTTCGAGTAATCCCTACTGAGTCTTGTTCCGAGACTCATTCCCTGCGTGTTTTTACCGTGTTTCAGGTGAGGCGCCGCCCCGGGGGAGCGCGCCTGGTGTGCAGCGTGGTCCGGGTGCCCAGAGGTAGTGCCAGAGGTCAGAGCCGGGGTATGCCCCTTGTAGCTGTACTTTTCTTTCTTGTCACTGTACTAGTCGTGGGCTACTGCTGCTGTTATTGTTATTTTCCTTGGTGGACCATGTAGAATGTTAATTTATTTCCTGCTTAATATTGTAACTGTTTAATTTCTGCAATTACTTGTGATGCTTGCGTAGTTTCGACACCATCCTTCTAACCCTTCCGAGTCTTCAGGCTCGTGGGTGGCGGTGCGAGTCTCGGGTTATCGGGCCTTCCCGGTAATCGGATTCTCGGGTTGTTACAGCATGGGCATCACGTCGTCCTGCCGGAGCGTGCCGCTGAAGAGCCTGGACAGCTGTGGACACCGAAAATTGCACATCCAAGTGTCATGTTCGGCCCAGCATCAACAACGGCGCCGAGTGAAGAAACCCCGGAGAAATCAAGCACAAAAGGCCCCACAGTCCGTGGGCCCCAAAGGAAATCAAACGGGCCATGACTCGTGTCCGCGACGGGCTCAGAACGGGCCCCAAATACACACCCCCCCCGGGGGTGCTCAGCGGCACAGCCCAAGGCTGCTCAGCGGCACAGCCCAAGGCTGTTCAACGGTACGCCCCCAGGTGGGTTCACCGGCACACCCCCTTGGGTGCTCAGCGGCACAGCCCAAGGCTGCTCAGCGGCATGCCCCCAGGTGGGTTCACCGGCACACCCCTTTGGGTGTTCAGCGGCACACTCCCTGGGGCTCAGCGGCACGCCCCCGGGTGGGTTCACCGGCACACCCCAAAGGGCCTCCAGCGGCACGCCCTGGAAAGCCTTCAGCGGCACACCCTACCGCGGCCTTCGCCGGCACACCCCTATGGGGGTTCACCGGCACACCCCAAGGGGGGACCTTCAACAGTACGCCCCCAGGTGGCTTCACCGGCACGCCCCCTCTGGGTGTTCAACGGCACGCCCTGCAGGGGCTTCAGCGGCACGTCCTGCAGGCCCTTCAGCGGCACAGCCCTTTGAGGCTTCAGCGGTACGGCCTTTGGGGCCTTCAACGGCACGCCCAAAGGGGTCTTCAGCGGTACAACCTACAAAGGCTTCAGCGGCAGGCCTTTTTGGCTCTTCAGCGGCACAGCGGTGAAGTTCTTTCAACGGGCGACGTGAGGCCCACGCCCTACGCATCCTTGGCGCGCAGTGGAGCCGTCTGAGGTGGCAGCCGATCGTTGGGCCACGCAGGCTGCCCCACTGACAGCCAGGACGGAGGGGAGTCAAACCCCATCATCACGGGCTGCTTCCCGCCCTCGACAGCCATGCTCGAGGGCTCCCCGCTGCTGAGGGTATAAAAGACGCCCGTCTTCCACAGAGAAAGGACGACGGAGAGAGGCAGAGGAAGAGGAGAACGGAAGAAGAAGGAGGGCGAAGGAGGAGGCAGACGCACAGAGACAGACGGGGAGACACACAACACACACCGGAGAAAGAAGAGAAGAAGAGGCCCTCCCGGCCTGAGCTCCGTCCGACGGCCACCGGGAAGAAACAAGAGTAAGAGAGAGAGAGCTTGTTGTATTGGGGGAAAGGGTTGGGGATAGCGGCCGATGTCTTAGGCCCGGATGTCTTCTTCCCTCTTGTATCCCATTCCTCCTGGCGTTCGTGGTCTTTCTTACTCTTGTCCATGGCCCCATTTGGGGAGTTTGCTTTTGCCATATGTATGAAGGGCCTCGCCCTCTTGATTCTCATGAATGAAAACCACCCTCTCCGGGTTTCTTTTCGATCTTCGATGTTTTAGGCTAGGCTTTGCGGGCTTTTTTGACGGACAATCCGTTCCTCCCTCTGTCTCCTTATTCCTCCGGCGTCTTTAGGGTCCTCCACGTCGATGTAGGTTTCCCCCTTCTGTTGGCCTTGGCTCCGTGAGCTCCTCACTCATTCCCTTCTATGGCCATCTACCGTGTTCCCGAGCTTGAGGAGAAGGGGAGGTACCCTTCTTTCCTCCCAACCACCCAGTTACTAATGGGCCACTCCCGGCCTTTAAATCCCCCCATCTTTATTCCTCTTTTCCTGAACAGCCACCAAGTACCCCCCCAGTTGCTAACACCCCTTTTAAGCCTCTCAGCGGTGCACCTTTCCGGCCTTTGGCCGGCACACCTTTCCAGCCCTCAGCGGCACGCCCGGATCAGCCCTCAGCGGCACGCCCGGATCAGCCCTCAGCGGCACGCCCAGATCAGCCTTCAGCGGTGCGCCCACCCTTGGCCTTCAGCGGCACACCCTGTTCAGCCTCCAACGGCACCCCCTGTTCAGCCCTCAGCGGCACACCCCCTGCTCAGCCCTCAGCGGCACGCCCTTCAGTCCCTCAGCTTACTCCTTGTCCAGTCCCAGTCCAGGTCCCTTAGATGTCTTCGGTCTGTCGTTCTCCTTCGCGTTTTCCGAGTCTCTATAAAGGTGTTGCCCCCCCGGGGGCCCACCTCCAGTTGTCGGGTTCCGCCACATCATGTGGGCGCGTTCCCTGTATCTCCCTTACGCCCTGGGTCAAGGGGAGATGCTGCCGAATTTTTGTGAGGAACTAATAAACAATTAAAAGAGGCAAAAGGAGGCGACAAACAAGCAAGATAACCGACGAAGCTTTCCAACCCATCGAACCACTGCCGGCATCACGACGAGAACTAAACCGAGTTAACTAACCACTCGGCAGCCCGAGCCTCCGACCCACAAGAAAAGAGATCGAACCGAACAAAGAGAACAAAACACGGGAGGAATTTTGTATAAAACTACACGAAATTTAAGATAAGAAGAAAAGAAAAGCCTTAAAACAAATAATCGAAAACTGATCGAGCCTCCACCCTCACGCCACATTGACCTTCAGCGGTACGCCCCTTTGGCCCTCAGCGGCACGCCCTCATTGGCCTTCAGCGGCACGCTCCCTTGGCCTTCAGCGGTACACCCCTTTCAGCCCTTCAGCGGTACACTCCCCATTGACCTTCAGCGGCACGTCCCTTTGGCCCTCAGCGGCACGCCCTCATTGGCCTTCAGCGGCACGCTCCCTTGGCCTTCAGCGGTACACCCCTTTCAGCCCTTCAGCGGTACATTCCCCATTGACCTTCAGCGGCACGTCCCTTTGGCCCCCAGCGGCACGCCCTCATTGGCCTTCAGCGGCACGCTCCCTTGGCCTTCAGCGGTACACTCCCCCTTTCAACCCTTCAGCGGTACACTCCCCCTTTCAACCCTTCAGCGGCACACTCCCCCTGAGCCTCCCGGCGGCACACTCCCCCTTTTGCTGCCCTTCAGCGGTACGCCCCTACCTTCCCTTCGCCGGCACACTACAGGCATGCATATATACATCACGATAAGGGCATTAATAATGGCAAATAAATTAATAAAAAAAATGACGTTAACTAAGAACTCCGAATGCGTAATATTAATCACAATAAAAGAGGTGGGAGGGGTAATAAAAAATAATAAATAACAAACAAATGATAATGATAAGAATAATCACGAATGAAAGAAGAGAAATCACCCCGGACAAAGGTATGGATGAACAATAAGCATCAAATCAGAAATCCCAGAAGATATAACTAAGAAAACCCCAAACAAAAGACATCAAGACTCACACTGCAGCCCCTACCTCTCCCCGTGACCCGGGGCAAAAGGAACAACAACGTTGCCCCTTTAGGTCGAGCCCGAGTCTCGGGAATTCCCCCGATATGGCCGGGCTTTGATCTAGCCTCGGGCCGACATCCTAATCGGACCGGATTTGTTTTCTCTTTCCGGATACCTTCCGAATCCTCATTGAAATTGCCATATGCTCGGCAGACATTTGGAGGGATCTACCTCGGTTTTCTCATTATGACGATGCCACGGACTTGTGTCCGAATACAAAAGGTCTACGAGTGGCCAACACAGCCGATAGTTTATGGCCTTAATACCACTTTCAGTGTGACCCATCCCTATCTCTCTCGCATAATTAGTATTATTCTTTTCGGCCGCAGGGCCCCTAATTTCGGCAATTAATCAAGGGTATTCCCTCGTATGGGGGATGTAAATGACGTCGTGACCTTCATGGCGCGACGGGATTCGGTCCCGACACGAACCACACAATCGTCTGACGAAGTCAGATCGAGCGCACCATGGGCTCTCCGGAGCCCGAATAAATTGTCACTCCGGTGACTGGCACGCCCACGCACTTAATAAAACCAACAGACGAACCGGAACAACAGTTTAATGGAAAGTGCGTCCACAACTCTGGCACGCCCGGTGGGACGAGTCCACCCTTCATCTCTTTGCCGAAATTAGGGGCCCCACAGCCCCCTTCTTGTAATACTAACTGCGTTATCTTCTTAAATGCAGAAAAGTAAAGAGAGAGGCATCATGGAGCCGACAATGGGTGTCATCTGCAGCCCTGAGGTTGTGGAGAATCACGTGCGAGGTGGCTACCTGGCGGTACCCCTCACTTTCGGGAGCTTCCCTCCCACCGTGGGTTTCCCCAACTTCCTGGGGGTAGCCTTCGTCCAGATCCTCGACGTGGAAACGCCCGAGGAGCCTCAAACCAACGCTCCCGCTCCGGGAGCCGTCGAAGCTGCCGCCGGCCGAGCTGTGGCCGAAGACAACAATAGCGTCCACACAACGACGCTCAGCTGCAACGTGCACCACGTGCACCAAACTACCGGCCCGTTCCACCAAGGGTCGACATCCCCCGGAGAAGGCTCCGGAGAAGCAACACCAGCGCCGGATCAGGGCGTCGCGCCTCCAACTCCGGGAAGTCCATGACGGTTGGGGCCCTCCGAGTCCGCCTAGACGGGCAGAGGTCCCAGGTGACACCGGACCGCATCATCCCAACCGTTCCAGTCCGCAACTCCTTTGAAGGACTGGCTAAGCTGAAGGAGAAGACGAGGCCCACAGCCCCGGTCGTAGCACCAAAGAGGACGCCGGGTCACAGGCCGGCTAAACTGAAGCAAGTCTGGGTGCCTAAGGAGACCCAGCCCAACGCACCCGCCCAGGCAGGGCCCAGCATCTTCCGCCCCAGGAGGGCCCGACGCCATGACAGGGTTGAGGTAGTGACCCCCACTCTCCGACCGGCACCTGTCATCCTGGTGCCGTCCGAGGATGTTCATCGCCGTCGCCGAGGGCGCCGGCACAATGCCGCCCGCCCGGCTCTCACGGCCTACTCCCCTCCTGTCGTTGTCACCGATATGCAACCACAGCTTGCTCTTCCAGACCAGGAGTGGGAAGGGATCGAGCAGGCCATGAGAAATTACCTCCGAGGCCCGGGTAGCACCCCCGCTGGCCGCCAGAGACTACTGGGGGCAATGGCCTCCGCCTCCCAGGAAGAAAGGGGGGAGCCCGCACCTAGCATGGAGTCGAGGGCCAGCCCGGAAGAGCCGCGCCAGTCCCCTGTACGGGAGGAAGCGCCGCCCCGACGGTCGGTCTTCGACAGGCTGACATTCCCAGGAGGACCGTCCCGGAGGGCGTCGAGAAAAAATAAGAATAAGAAATGGCAGACATTCACCTGCAATATGGCAGGAGTTCATGGTCGGTATGGGGCCTTACCCACCGACCCGGAAGAGTTGGCCAGAATAGCCGCCAGGCCGGGACCCCTTACCAGAAGAAGAAGAGCGGCAGGCGGCGCGACACCCACAGGAGTCGAAGGGGCCCCACCTGAGGAACCCCTCACGGCCCTCACGGCCAATGTAGTCACCACCGGCGACACGAGTGGCGGACCCTCGACGTCATTCGAGGACGCCCCGGCCGAAGAGATGGGGGGCATGCCCAGTCTCCCCACAGCTGACCCAGCAATGCTGCTCATGATGCAACGATTCCAGCAGGAAATCGAATCACTTAAAAAGCAGTTGAATGAGCGGAACACGCCACCCCCAACGTCCTGGCAGACCGGGGTCATACCCGAGGTACCCGGGGACAGGGGGCAGTCTTCCGAGGCGGCCCTTCCGGCAACCCTCGATCCCCTCGGGGGTACGCCCCCGCAACAAGCACATTGCACAGGGGTGACCCCGCCACAGGCTCCGCCTTCACAAGGGTCCCCCATGGCCCTCCGAGCGACCGTGGTAGCCACCCCGAGCGCACAGCCCGCTCATTTCTACCCGAGCCCAGTCGACCCGGCGGCAGTCAGCCGGTTGATGCTCGAGCAGATGATAGACATGAAGTTGGCCGAGAGGGGCGATGGGGATCGGACGCCTTTCGACGTCTACCGAGTACCCTACCCGGCTCATTATGCTGCCAGGAAGTTGCCGGCTGGCGTCACCAAGCCGCCGAAATTTGAAAAGTTCAATGGGCAAGGATCTCCCAGAGAACATATTGCCTATTATGTGAACGTCATGGGAGACTTGGCTGCTGATGAAGCCTACCTCCTGAAGTTCTTCGGCTCAACACTCACCGGGCTTGCCTTTGAATGGTACTCCGGCTTGCCGCCCGTGTCGGTGGCCGATTGGCCCGACATGCAGAAGAAGTTCAAAGAAAGATTCTACGTGGCCGAGAGAGAAGTTACCATGACTGAACTCTACGCCACAAGACAGAAGAATGATGAGTCGGCCCTCGACTACATCAAAAGGTGGAGGAACCTTAGTATGAGGTGCAAACGCCCCCCGCATCAGGAGGACGCAGTTCAGATTTGCAAGCAAAACTTAAAGAAGGAAATCCTAGAAAGAATGATCGGCACCGAGGTCAAGACATTTGACCGTCTGAATAATGTGGTAGCAGAGATCGAGGCATTCTTGGCCCGATACTCCTCCACCCCGGCCATGTCAAGCCAGAGGGCCAGACAGGCGGAGAAGAAGCCGGCTCCCCCGGAGGTGCATGCACTAGACTTCCAGGCTTTCGAAAAGCAGAAGGAGAAAGCCAAGGGAGCAGCTAACCCTCCGCCGCCCAGAACCACAGAACGGCGAGAAGGCCCCTCACTAAGAGAGAAGATGAGAAACAAGTTGTATTCCTTCTCCCGGGACAAGTCCAAGCTCCTGTTTGAGTGGGCAACCAGCTACAATAAGATCACATTGCCAGAGCCGAAAAGGCCTGGCGACTCAAAGAAGAAAGATGACCCGCGCTTCTGTCTGTACCACCGGGTGCTCGGGCATACTATTGAAGATTGCTACGTCTTCAAGGATGTTATTGAGTCCTTAATCAGGGACGGGGAGCTGGACATGGGGGAGCATAAAGTAGACCCCCCGCAGCCACACGAGCTGCCCAGTATAGCCTCCTCCGTCAGTATGATCTCGCTATATCAGGAGCTGCCAGAAGAATGGGCGAAGGCCTGTGCCCGTGCCACTTATGAAACCTTTATCATGGCCCCAGCTCAAGACCAAGAAGGGTGGCAGACTGCACCCGGAAAAACCAGAAAGGCGCGCGCCTCTCGACCTACCCCAGGAATTCACTCGAGGGTAGCAGCGCCCCTGCCTGCACCGCCCCCGATAAACCCTGTTTGCCACGACACGGCCCCCCGGCTGGTCATGAGGCGGCCCACTCACAACAGGAAGAGCTCTGCCCCGCTGCGGATGCACAAGAAGACTAGCCCGGCGGTTGAAAGACTCCAGGCTATTATTGATGGGCTCGAAGATTATGAACAGCCCGAAATCCAGCCTGTGGAGCTGAAGGAGTATGTCCCCTGGACGGAGTTCGAATCACTCGAGCTGGCTCCGGGAACAGAAGCTGATGCAGACAAAGAGCCTCCCCTGTGGGGTGAACCTCCTCAAGAGCAGCCACCCGCTGCAGCAGGCAAGAAGAAGAAGAAGAGAAGACCCAGGGGCAAGAAGAAGAAGGAGGTCGTCTTCGCCTGCAATACCCTCTCGGCGCTGTTCGACACCGCTCTCTCCCTGGAAGAGAAAGAAGGAGAGCCACCCCATGAGCCGGCAGAGGTGAATCAAGCTGAGGCGTCCACCTCCCAACACGCCACCAGGTCCGGAAGGAAATGGGGGCGCCCTCCTCAGGACAACCTCAACATCATGCTCAGGGGGGAACGACCATACCAGGTTCCCGAGCCCGAGGTCCGAGGCACCGAGATCCCTCCTCCATCAGACCTCTACCCCGGAGGCACCAAGAGTCAAAGCACCCGTCATTCGCCGAGTTCCTGTCCGCCCGAGCAGGAAGGCGGGTGCACCCCCAGGGGTCCGCTGCGACCAGTGAAGCAAGCATTCCCCAAGCTTTACCAGCGGCAACTCCTGTCCAGCCAGAGGAAGAATTCAGCGGCACCCCAAACCTCGCCGAATTCATGCGGGCAGCGGAAGAGGCCCGACCGACCCCGCCGGCTCAACAAGCTGCAGCAGAACCCACAAAACAGGCATCCCCTGATCCGGCACCCCAATTCCAGGATGAAGGCAGGCGCAGCAAGCCCGAAGAGATGAAACTGCTCAAGGTACGGGCGGCCGAGCGGATAGTCAGACATCTCAAGAAAATCCCGACCCGGTTCACGGTGTGGGAAATGCTGTCCTTGAATGAAGAAACACGGCAAGCCATCATCACCGCACTCCAGACGCCAGCACACCTTGAAGCCTGTTTGGCAGAAATACCACCTGAAGTAGCAGTGGCTTTCACAGAAGATGACATGCTCCTACCGACTTGCAGCCATAACAGGCCCCTCTACATGAAAGGGCAGCTGAACGGCCAGCCTATCAACAGGGTCTTGATCGACCCAGGGGCAGCGGTGAATATACTCCCGTACCGGGTATACCAGAAGCACTACTTTGACGTACATCTGGTCGAAGTTAAAAATGTCAAGATTGCCGGCTTTAACCAGAAATGTGAAGTTCCTATGGGGGTCGCAGAGTTCAACTTGACCTTTGATGACTTCACCACCAAGGTCCAGTTCCACGTCATCAACTCCAGCACTTCCTACAAGGCGTTGCTTGGCCGGCCTTGGCTACACCAGAACAGAGTGGTGCCCTCCACCCTGCATCAATGCATCAAGTACCCCTGTGAGGGAAAGGAAGTCAGAATCTTCGCCGACCTCCACCCGTTCGAGGTGTTCGAGTGTCACTTGTCAGATGCTAATCTGTACTTGGAGAAGGCGAAGCAAGCTCCTCAAGTCATCCAAGACAAGGGCAAGAAGAAAATGGAATCAGGGGGCTGGTTTCCTCCGCCGCCCCCAGGCTATGTAGCTCCCCCACATGTACCATTTATTGCACAAGAAGAAGGGGTATTCAGGGCAGCCCCTCTCGCCATCTACCCCACACCGGGGGCACCCTGCCTCGAAGACCTGCTAGAAGATGTCAGGGTCCCGCCAGGGATCGTCAAGCCGATAGCAGAGATAGAATCCCAAGCAGCTGAACGACTGAAAACCTTCGAGGTGCCTAACTCTGAGGGGCCGCCCACTATTTTCTATGTGGCCGGGGAAAAGCCGGTCAGGGAAGACGATGATTGCCGGTTCCCTGACGAGTTGCATGACCCGCACGTCCCCATCACGGGACTTCCCCACATGACTGACCAGGCAGCCAGAATGGTCAGAAAGCAGAAGATTCCTCCCTACCAGCCCTCCAGCCGGAAGGAAATGTTTGAAAGAATGTGGAACCCACCAAACCTGGATCGACGGTTGCTGAAAATCACCAAGCACCCCGGTCTGGGCTTTTCACTAGAAGATTACTACGAGACTGATGTCATATCGGTCTCAGCATGGCCCGGCGACGACCCCGCAGAAACTGCAGATTCCCTGGAAACCCACCGAGACACATGTCCCGGGGCCTCGGCCGAAGAGGCACAAGACGAAGAAGTATTCCTGTGGAAGCCTCCCAGCCGCCGCTATATGGAGAAGACCCCCTCCTTTTCCGAAGTGTCGACCTCGAGAGGGCACGCCAGCGAGGCGCCTCCACCCCGGCCGGCCGGCGAAGCAAGGAGCAGTAGCATGGGCCATGCCCCGAGTTCCCCTCGATACGACCCCGTCATGCACGCCTTGTACCATAGGCAGCAACGGGAGATCGAGATGCTAAAAGCACGACTGGCCGAGTTAACCTCGCTAGTCGCCGACCTGATCCAAGGATCTCTTCCCCCATGGGGTGGCCGGATGCCTCGGCCCCGAGGCACCAGTCCCAACACCCCCGCCTTGACAAGGCGGGAAATGAGAGACATGGCAAGCCCGCTGATCGAGCGGCCAACCAGGCAAGGGCTGACACTCCAAGAGAAGCTGCAGAAGCCTTATTCCTTTCCGAGAGAGAAGACCCGGGGCATCTTCGACTGGGCTTGCCATTACGGCAAGGTCTCCCTTCCACGGTCCAAGAGGCCGCAGGACACCCGAAGAAGCGGGAATCCACTGTTTTGCCCTTACCACCAAATACTGGGCCACGCCATTGAAGACTGCTATGTCTTCAAAGACCTTGCTCAAAGCCTCATCGACAGGGATGAGCTTAGAATGGGGGACTACGTGGTAGCCCCGCCACGCCCCCATGTGGCAGACAGCCCCAGGGCAGGAGCCTACACTGTGTCCATCCGATGCCGGGCGCCCGAAGATGCGGCTACCCCAGCCTCTGCAGGAGCGGTCTATGATGAATACACAGAAGAGCCCGAGATGCACTTATGCCCTCCTGAACCTGCGGACCTTACGTACCCGGCGGCTACGGCCCTGGGGGACTGCGAGGCAAATGCAACCTCTATGCCCAGTCATGATGAACAAGGGGAGGGAGATGACGTCCTCGAGCCCGAAGACAATGAAGACCAAGACTTCGTGGATTTGTCGCCAGCCCCGCCGGAAATTGAAAATGGCGGCCAGGCCACAGTCGACGAATTGGTTGAAATCAACCTCGGCACAGAAGACAATCCCAGGCCGACTTTTCTGAGTGCTCTCATGCCTCTACAGGAAAGAGAACAATACACAAAGTTGCTGCAAGAATTCCGGGATTGCTTTGCCTGGAACTATGAAGAAATGCCCGGACTGAGCCCCGAGGTGACTCAACACATCCTGTCTATTGATCCCAAAATGGAACCAGTGAAGCAACCTCCCCGGCGCATGAGGCCGGAGTTAACCAGCCAGATCTGCAAAGAGGTCGACAAGCTCATAAACGTCGGCTTCGTGGCAGAAAATCAATACACCACATGGCTGGCCAATATTGTACCGGTGAAAAAGAAGAATGGACAGATCAGGATTTGCGTGGACTTCCGCGACCTGAATAGAGCCTGCCCGAAAGATGACTTCCCGGTGCCTATCACCGAAGTGATGATTGATGCAACCACCGGCCACGAGGCCCTGTCCTTTATGGATGGGTCGTCCGGCTATAACCAAATCTGGATAGCCGACCACGACCGGGTCCATACGGCTTTCCGGTCACCCAAAGGGGTATTTCACTACAAGAGGATGCCCTTCGGCCTCAAGAATGCCGGTGCCACATATCAGCGGGCGATGACCAAGATCTTCGACGAGCTGCTATACGGCAAGGTCGAGTGCTACATTGATGATCTGGTCGTCAAGACGAAGAAAAGAGACGAGCACCTGAGCGACCTCAGGGCCGTCTTCCAAAGGCTCCGGCAGTACGGGCTGAAAATGAATCCCATGAAGTGCGCCTTTGGCGTGTCCAGCGGGAAATTCCTCGGCTTTATTGTCCGGCACAGAGGGATCGAGATCGACCCCCTGAAGATAAAAGCCATCCAGGAGCTGCCTCCTCTGAAGAGTCTGGGGGAGCTGAGGTCCCTACAGGGGCGTTTAGCTTACATCCGCAGGTTCATCTCCAACCTGTCAGGGCGTTGCCAACCCTTCCACAGACTGATGATGAAGAATGCACCCTTCAGCTGGGGTCACGAATGCCAGCACGCGCTCGACCAGCTAAAGGAGTACCTGAAGACCCCACCCGTCCTGGGGGCACCTGTCAAAGGTAGACCGCTTATTCTCTACATAGCAGCCACCGAGTACTCACTGGGGGCAATGCTCGCCCAGAACAATGATGAGGGAAAAGAACAAGCTCTTTACTATCTCAGTCGAAGGTTGGTGGGCGCAGAGGCTAAGTACACCCCGATTGAGAAAATCTGCCTTGCCTTGGTCTTCGCGGTCAAGAAGATGAGGCACTATATGTTGTCCCATGAAGTCAGCCTGATATCCAGGGCCGACCCCATCAAGCACATTCTCCTCCAGCCAGTCCCGAAGGGGCGCCTTGGCAAGTGGGCCGTGCTGCTCATGGAATTTGACATCACTTACGTGCCACAGAAGGCCGTTAAGGGGCAAGCCGTCGCGGACTTCTTCGCAGCACACCCTGTGCCCGAAGACTCTCCGTTGGCCACAGAGCTACCCGAAGACGAAACACTAGAGGTGGATCAAGTGCAACAAGCCGTCTGGCAGTTATACTTCGACGGGGCCTCGAGAACAGAAGCGACCCCGTCTGGGCATGGCAAGGTGCGTGCCGGAGCTGGCATCGTCCTCAAATCGCCAGATGGAGAAGTGATGCACACCTCCTGCTGCATTAGCAAACCCTGCACCAATAATGAAGCAGAATATGAAGCTCTAATCATCGGTCTCCAGGTCGCCCTTCAAATGGAGATCAAAATGCTCCAGGTGTTCGGCGACTCGCTGTTGGTCGTCAAGCAAGTCCAGGGGCAATTTGATGTCCGAAAACCTGAGCTGCTCCCGTATCACACTAAAGCAAAAGGGCTCATGGAGCGGTTCTACCTCCTCGAGATAGGCCATGTCGCCAGAGGGGAGAACGCACAAGCCGACGCATTGGCAAAATTGGCAAGCTCACTGGCAGTGCCTCCAGATGGATCTCTCCATATCCAAGTAATAAACCAACGCCAGGTACCCAGCATGATGGCAGAGGAGTCAGAAGAAGAAGACCTAGAGGTCACTACAGTGGAAGCCGTCAGCCTGCCCGACTGGAGAGCCCCCTTGGTGCAGTGGTTCAAACACCAGCGATTGCCTGACCGAAGAGAAGAAAAGATCAAGCTAGTCAGAACCAAGGATTCTTACGAGCTCCGAAGCGGAATATTATTCCGAATTGTGGCAGACGCCAGAAGGAAGCTGCTCCTCCGATGTTTGTCCACCGAAGAAGCTTGGAGGGTTATGAAGGAGGTCCATGCCGGCATAGCTGGCGCGCACCAGGCGGGACCGAAAATGAAAATTGAAATCAAGAAACTTGGCTATTATTGGCCTGCAATGTTCAACGACTGTTGCGAGTATGCTAAGTCGTGTCAGAGATGCCAGGAGCATGCCACTATACCCAGGAGACCTCCGGCACCATTACACCCAACAGCGCCCAGTTGGCCGTTCGCCCAATGGGGGACGGACGTCGTGGGCCCCTTACCCGCATCTTCCACAGGCGGCAAATACATTCTGGCGGCTACCGACTACTTCTCCCGCTGGGCCGAGGCCGTTGCCTTACGAGAGGTCACCGGAGAAGTCGTGGCCAGGTTTGTCCTCCGCAATATCATATTCCGGTTCGGCGTGCCCGACCGGATTGTGTCAGACAACGGCAGCCACTTCCGTAACCAGAAGGTTTACCGGCTAGCAGAAAAATACAAAATTGACTGGAGGACATCGACTCCTTACAATCCACAGGCCAATGGGCTAGCCGAAGCTTTTAATAAGACACTCTGCACCCTCCTGGCCAAGACGGTTAGCTCTAACAAGAAGGACTGGGAAGAAAGGATGTACGAGGCACTATGGGCATACCGAACTGTATACAAGACTCCAACGGGTTGCTCGCCCTTTCTTCTCGTATACGGTTCGGAGGCGATCGTCCCCGTCGAACTGGAGATACCCTCCCTCCGGGTCGCCATTCAGCAGGGGCTTGTCCTTGAAAGGCAGACCAACACCGAGCGGAGACTCGAAGAACTCTCCAGTCTGGAAGGAAAGCGACTTCAAGCCCAACAGAATATTCAGGTCTACCAGGCCCGAATTTCACGCGCCTTTGACAAGCTAGTCAAGGAGCGCGAATTCAAGAAAGGTGACCTTGTCATGGTCAAAAGAAGAGATCTCATGGCTGCCAACCCCAAGGGTAAGCTGAACGAGAGCTGGCTCGGGCCCTACGTGGTCCAAAAAGTCTACGAGGGTGGGGCCTATGTAATCGTCAACCACCGCGGGGAAGTTCAGTTCCCGCCTCTTAATGGAAGGCACTTGAGACTGTACCACGCTCCAGCACCCCCATTCAGGTAATAATATTACTCTTCACCCCATTTTGGGGCGGTTTTGCGCGACCTATGTCCAAACGATTTGATCACCAGCCGGGTCCCAAAAAGGGGAATGATAAAAAAAAAAGGAGAGACAAAAAAGAAGAAAAAAAAAGGAAGAAAAAAGAAAGAAGAGAGAGAAAGAAAAAAGGAAGAATAGGAAAAAAAAAGGAAGAAGAAGAAGCGAAAAAAGAGAATAGAAGAGAAAAAAAAAGGAAAGAGAAGAAAAAGAAAGAAGAGAAAAAGAAAGAAGAGAAAAAAAAAAGAAGAAGAGGAAGAAGAAGCAAAAAAGAATAGAAAGAGAAAAAAGGAAGAAGCAAAAAAAAAGAGAGAGAATAAAAAAAAGAGAACCAGAAAAGGGGAACCCCCCCCACTTCCAGCCACCGCCCCGCATCAGCAGAGGTACCAAAAGTTGACAAAAAAGGAAACAAACAACAAACCCTTCTCTCCGTCTTTCCCGGGGCGGTGAGTACCCCTTTGGCTTGGACCTCCAGTCCAGGTCATTGACTAAACAAACTCTTCTCTCCGTCCTCCCTGGGCGGTGAGTACCCCTTTGGCTTGGACCTCCAGTCAAGGTCATTGACTAAACAAACTCTTCTCTCCGTCCTTCCCGGGCGGTGAGTACCCCTTTGGCTTGGACCTCCAGTCCAGGTCATTGACTAAACAAACTCTTCTCTCCGTCCTCCCCGGGCGGTGAGTACCCCTTGGGCTTGGACCTCCAGTCCAGGTCATTGACTGAACAAACTCTTCTCTCCGTCCTCCCCGGGCGGTGAGTACCCCTTTGGCTTGGACCTCCAGTCCAGGTCATTGACTAAACCAACTCTCCTCTCCGGGCCCTCTGGGCGGCCAGTAAACGGTCTCCGACCGAGCCCCCCCTGAAGCCGGCACGAGCTTTCGACCTTGCGGCGAGACTAGGAAGGTGCCCGTCCGGTACAGGGGAGTGGTCCCCTCGTCCTCCCCCTGGGAAGGCGAGCACTCTCCTGTACCCTGACATGGGTTCCTGCCTGGTCCTCCCAAAGTGAATCCCCACAAGGACTCATACCCTGCCAATGGGTTTCTACACAAAAAGGGGGGAAATATACAAGAGCGAGGGAAGAGGAAGAAGAAAACAATATGCAAGAAAGAGGAAGAAGGGCAAGAAAGACAAATGCATACACAAAGAACGCGTGAAATCATAAATGCCTTGCTCTATTCAAAAGAAGATCGAGCTACATGTGCTGCGGGGCATACCCCTGTGTTACATTTTAAAAAAAAAGGGGAGAGAAATTAAGGGATGCAACGCTTAGTCGATGTCCCTGAAGATGTCCTCGAGAGGGAGGATCCCGACCCAAGGGAAGTTTATCCTGTCGCGCAGTCGGCCCCTCAATCCCTCAAGACGGGCGAGCTCCGCTTCGACGGACATCGTTTCAACGACGGCGACGGCAAGAGCTTCCCTCTCCTCTGCCACCGCCCTCTCCGCCTCGGCGAGGCCAAGTTTAGCCGCAGCGAGATAGCCCTCCAGCTCCTCGATCCGGCTCCTGAAGGAACGAACGCTGCCTTCGCTTTCCTCTAAGGCCTTTCCGTGGCGGTCTCTACCGTGGCGTCGGGCCTTCAGGACCTGCAGATATTCGCCTGCCTGAGTATCCAGAGCGGCGCGCTCATCAGGAGCTTGAGTCTCCAGGAATTCACGGCGTTTGACATACTTTAATAATAACAAGACCCGCCGTGACCATTCCCCCAGCGGACAGCCTAACACTTGCAGCGCCCCGGTCAACTGCGTCACAATGGCATGCACCTCTCGATATGATAAAGGCAGGTCGGCGGAGAGCATCGTCCGCAGCGTCACCAGCATCTGGCGGACTGGCGCTTCTGACGAGGTGTGACTAACTGAGGGCACGACCGGAGGAGTGAATTCCACGGTGCTGTCCACCTCCGCCCACAGGTCGGTATCTGCCGCCACTGAAGATGAAGGAAGGGCGAGGGTCAAGTCGCCCGGCCGGCGTAGCTCAACGAGAGACTCTTGGCCAACCACTGCCTGGGGAACGGAAAAGGCCATTGCCGAAGCCTCCGGTGCCCCCATCGTTTGGGGTTCCCCTGCCCCCTCTGCCTCCGTCTGGCCCGACTCTGCCACTGCTCCAAGGGGCAGGGGTGCAGGTGCCGTTACCTCGGCTAGAGGAGGAGCTTCGAGTAAGGCCGGGCCCGAAGCCGCCACCCACGAACTTCTCTCTCGCGTCTGGGACCCCTCCAGATGTGCGCGGAGCCCCGTAAATATTCGCCTCAGGAGCGGGTCCTCCATCTGGGCCGGAAGCTTCGGGAAAGGCGGGAGTGGAATCATCATTCGGGGTAGACGCCCCGCTTCCACCAGTGCAGCAAGACTCGCCGCCCCTAAGTCGGAGACGAGAGCCGGCCCCTCCACCGCTATCGGGGCAACGCTTGGTCGCCGCTTGGCCACGGCCTTTCGGACACGACCAGTCGTTTTCTCCGGTTCCAGCATCGCCTGACCATGTGGAGGGAAATCAGCCATTCGCCATCCATAACAAATCATGCGAGGGCAGGAGGCGAAAAGAGATCTCGGAGCCCGCATGCTTACCTTAGCCGCTGGTACGCTACTTTCGGGCGCAATCTCCCCCTCCTCCAGAGGCTCGCCTGCCAAAGGTCCCAGCGATGCGTCCGCCTGAAGGGCCTCGAACAGAAGGGCCAGCTTGCCCATGCCAACAGCAACCCCCGCCGGGCGGTCAACCGGCGCAGTTGGAGCAGCCCCTCCTGCGGCCTCCGGCTTAGCTGATTCCTGCAAAGAGCAGACACAACAAAAAACGGCGTCAGTAGGCGGCCATACAGGTAGCCCTGCGCCAATGAAGCCACGCCTACGGCAGCAGCCTCCATCGAGCCGAGCGACCTAGCAAATGAAGAAGCCTTAAAGGCCAGCTCGGACGGCCCGATGCCTCAAGACGCTACCTCAGCAGGAGCCGCTTCGTCGGAAGAGTAGTCATAGTCTACCTCTTCCCCGGACGGAGACTCGACTGCCGCTGGCTCGCCCGGCACCGGCAAAGGGGCCTCCACCTCGAGCTCGACGACCGGCGCCTCCTCTCGTGGACTGGGTGAGACCGCCGTGCCGGACTTCAGCCTCTTCCGCACATACAGCTGCGTCGCCGGGAGGTGCACTCGGGGGCCAAATAGCCCAGTAGTAGCTCCAGCTGCACCTGTTACAAAAAAAAAAACAACACGCGGGTCATGGCAAGCCCAATCGGCTCCCAAAGGATGAAAGAGGTAAAATAGGCCGACAAAGGCAGATACCTTCTTCGACCTCGGCAGACAAAGCCTTCTCCGGAGCCGCAGCCTCGCCCTCAAAGAAGAAACGCATCGTCTCCGCGCGGGGACGCAAGGCCAACTCAGGGGCGAGATCCGCCATGGACGACGCGGGCGATTGCCGAGCCTCACCAGTATCACGGCCCGGCCCGGTCTGCATGGCCGCAAATGCCTCGAAGGACGGGATAGCGACCGCCGGTGAGGCTACTGTCGTACCCAGGGCTTCTTTGGCCCGCCTCCGCTTGGCCGCCCGTTCCCCGGCCACCTTGGCAGCAGCCGGTGCCTTCTTAGCGGGCGACTGTGCCCGGGGCCTTCCCGTTGCCTGCGGCAAGGGAGCTGGAGCCGCCGCCGGGGTCGCCTCCGCTGGGACCGCAACTTCATCCATGCCAGGCGTGGGCGTGGGCTCTTCCATAGAAGCTGAAACAAAAGAAGTACCCAGGTGTCATGGCCCCACTCCAAAATAAAAAGGGAGGTGGGAGATTCAAAAGGCACGCTAAAGAGCAGGGACGCGGACCGGCAGGTTGGCCTGGCTCGGGACGGGCAGCTTCGAATTCCTCGAAAGACGGGACTAGTGGTACCGGAGGGACAGTCGTCGGGGCTTTGGCCGCCTCCGTCTTCCTCCGCTTTGTGTCCCGCTGCTTAGCCGCCTTGGCGGCATCCACTGCTTTCTTCACGGGAGATTTTGCCCGGGGCCTTTTCGCCGCCTTGGGCATAGGAGCCGCAGTCGGGGCCAGTGGCGCGGCTTCGAAATATGCAGGCTTCTGCACAAGCCGAAGGAGATTCCGGTACGTGGCCATTTGTGTGCTATCGGGGTGGTCTGTCAGGAAGGAAGAGAGAAAGAACAGACATGCACGCATGATTAGCATCCGACCATCTGTAAAGGCCGCAATGATGGGAGACGAAGACAAAAGGAGAAAAAGAGATTAAGTACCATGAGGGCCAGTATACAGCCGCAGGGTGATCGGCCAGTAGTTCAGGGATGGCTCTTTGTCCCGACGCGCCGCCTCTCGAACGAGCCAGCACACGTCCTCGATCTTTTGACATCGATCCGTGAGGTTGGCCAGATCCGCGTGCTTCTTGGAAGAGAGGTGGCAGAAAAGATTGAAGTGGTCCATGCCCCACCCATCAGCATAATAATAGGGGATGTGCAGGCGTTTGCCCAGGATGGAGGCCGTCACATCCTCAATCTTCATTCCATTTACCCGGAGGAGGACGTATAGCCACGTGGTGTCCTTATAGTTCTCGGGCTTCCTCTCCTCCCGCCTCATGAACGTGCGGTATAGGCAGGCCAAGTCCCTCTCTGGGCGCCAGCTCTTGGCAGGGGTCCCCTCTTCCTCTATGGGGAATGGGTAGTTGATGAGCTCCAGATGGCCGCTCCCCACCCGGCACAAGTCCCGCAGCGTCTTCTCGTAATGATCCTTGGCCACCGGGGGTAGCTCCACCTTCGGCGTCGGCCTCTTGTCCCGGGCTTCTCGGCGAGCCACCAGATATGCTGCCACCTCCTTCTCCTGTCTGTTTTTGAGCCGAAGAAGATGGTCTGGCTCAATGTCAAGAACCGGCATCGGCTGCCGACTAAGGAATTTCCTCTCGGCCCCATCCCAACAATCGGTCTTGTGAAGCCGATAGAAGGCCGTCCGGCTATTCCACCACTTAATATAATCCTGGGTCACTCGGGGCACGCGACCCGGGGCTGGCACCCTGAAGGAGGCAGAGTCCGCCCGGTGGAAGAAGTCCCACCAGCTTCTAGCGTGCTCGGGAACCGCACTTCCCCGGACGTTCCGCGAAGGCAAGCCGAATTGCGCATGATAAGCAGGGATATGCTGGTCATACCCGAAGTTGCGGCCAAATCGGAAGGGGTAATACGGCTCCAGCAGTGCATTGTCTCCCTTCCGGAACACCAACACGCTCGGGCGGATAGCCAGCGCCCAATCCCTCAGCTCGGGCTCCAGCAACGGGCGCACCACGTTTTCCTGGCTGATAGGGTGGACGTACCTCTCCACCTGGTCATCCTTGCATTCCCTCTTATTATTCACGAGGGGGCTTGAATGTGCGGCCAGCGTCCAGAAATGAATGGTACCGGCTGCATCCCGGGGAACCGTGGTCAACCGGCCCCGAATATCATATATCCGCATGGAAGTGGAAGCCGGCTCTGCACTCGCGAACTCCAGCATCCTCGGCACCAGCCCCCAATCCTGAAGGACTCGCGGGGCGAACTCCGGAAACAGTGAACAAACCCACGCGTTGAAGAAATGCAGTGGGCACACGTACCGGGCCTGCCTCGGGAACTGGTGCGTGCTGATGTCTCCCAGTGCCTTATAAATCAGACAGAGCGCCGCCGGGCACAGAGAAAGTTTAACACCCCACGCCATCTGGCACGCCGGGTAGATGGCATCTGGCCGGATCACCGTCTCATCCCCGTACGGCATGGCAAATGAACACAGCCAGTACGTCAGATAGGCGGCACAGTGAGTTTGTGGGTCGACCCCCATCGGATTGGCCCCGCTCCGACGTCCCCTGGAGGGGATCTTCACATCATGCTTGGGCTTCGCACGTTTCTTGCGAGCAACAGCGGTGCCGACGCAAGGAAAATCTTCATACTGCTTCAGCCCATCATAGAAATATTCCAGCCATACCGCCATACGCACCCGTTTCCTATCCCCACGGGCGGGCTGCTTCCCCTTGTGCGACAGCTGGTACAGCTCCCGGTACGCCTTCATCAGGTACCGGTATGAATACCCCAGAGAATAATAGCCGTCCCCGTTAGTCTCGTCTTTGATCAAGTCCGGGAGGCATACTTCTTCATAAGGCTCCCCGTCAATGGGCAAGCCGCTCAGCTGGCTTAGGCTCCACAAATCAAGTGAAGTCTCTCCCTCTGCCGTGTAGAAGGTATTGGTCTCCGCACTAAATACTTCTATCATGCCGCAACAGAGACCCTTGGAGATGGGATAACCATACCGGGAAGCGTACACGCTGTGATAGATGCCAACTCGGACCAGCAACGGGGCGTAGTTGAACAGTACATATTCCGTGAACTCCACCGCCCCTTCTCGGAAGCTGTGGGCGTCTTGAAGCTTCAGCTCCCCGAACCAGCCCAGTGATAGTTCGTACTTGAACCTGATGGCCAAACAGTCCAATATGAACGGCTCCTCCCTATAACCCCATTTCAGGGGAGCCAAGAATAAACCAAATCGGGGCGACTCGCCATGCACCTTCCCCGCAGACATGTCCCACCTTGCTGGCGTGAACTGAGGGGCTCGCACCAATTTATCTTCAGCCGGCAGCACCCCTTCGATCCCCAGGACTGGCTTCCATTCCCGGGCTTCTCCCACCAGATACATCGGAATGCTCCTGGGGACGCTGTACAGCAGACTGTCTCGGGCATGCAGGATCGCCCGCTCGGCCGCCTTTATGACGCGATAATCTCGCCCCTCTCGAGAGCGCAAATGCTTCAGAAATCGAACGAGGTGCCTATCTTTCGGGAAATCCTTCCTGTATTCTTCAGTGGCCCGATCGAATGTGAAGCCGCTTTCAACTCTGACGAGTCTGCGGACGTCCATGCTTTCACAGTCAGACCCCGATGACTCAGCCAAGGCGGCAATCTCCGCGTGCTCTCGATCTAGGTCCTCCACATTGAGCCATGTGACTGCCGGCACGGGACCCCGCGGGATGAGGTCGGCACCGACGGCGGCAGCAGGGGCAGAAGAACCACTTGGGGCGGCCATTTGTCTGCAAAGATACACAAATAAGAAGATCAGAATAGATCACAAGTAAAAGGACTGTGAAGGGGCGTTGCTACAAGTTAGATGAATAAATATTGCCGATTTCTGACGAAATTTCGGCAGAGTTTCCCCTAGGCCAGAGGCGTAAGGGAAAACACGGGTGCGCGTCCACAAGGAGTGACGGCCCCAACAAAGTCATGGTGGGCCCCGAGAGGCAACACCAGAAGTCCACCGGTCAAAAGTCTTCTTCCCATGGCTTAAGGCTTCTTCAATAGCACACTGCCCAGTGCCTTCCCCGGCACACCCTGCGGTTGCCCTCACCGGCACACTACACTGGGTGCCTTCCCCGGCACGCCCACAGGTGCCTCCCACGGCACACCCACATACGCCTTCCCCGGCACGCCCTCAGTGCCTCCCCGGCACGCTCCCTGGTGCCGCCTTCGCCGGCACGGCCCATTAAGGCTTCCCCGGCACACCGCCCAGTGGCTCCTCCCCGGCACGCCCCTCGGCCTCTTCGCCGGCACAGCCTGTGGCCTCCCTGCCCGGCACACTCCGAGTGCCTCTCGCCGGCACACCCTACTACGGCTTCACCGGCACACGCCCAAGTGGCCTTCCCCGGTACGCTCGGAAGCGCATCCCAACCCGACGCACCCTGAGGAGGAGCTTCCCCGGCACGCTCCGAAGGCCCCTCGCCGGCACGCCCATGAGGTCCTCCCCGGCACACCTGCGACGCCGCTCCCCGGCACGCCCTAGAAGGCTTCCGCCGGCACGCCTGCAACCCCTTCTCCCCGGCACGCTCAGTCCGCCAGTGCAACCGGCGGCGTCCCACAGCAAAAAAAAAGAAAGGGGAAGAAGATGGAGGAAGAAGAGAAGAGGGGAGAAGAGGAGAAGAAGGAGAAGGGGGGGAGGAGATAGAGGGAAAGACGGAGGAGGGGGGGGTGCGATCCTCCCCGCCGCCGACGACGGTCCAAGGAAAAAGAAGGGAGAAGAGGAGAAGGTAAGAGAGGAAGGAGAAGGAGAGAGAAGAGGGGGGCCCACGGTGGTGCCCTCACCACGGCGACGGCGACAACGGCAACGACGCAGGCGGTGGCCGGCGACGGAGAAGACGGAGTAAAGAAAGGGGGGGGAGCGCTTCGCCCCTTCGGTCACCAAGGAAGAGAGAGAGAGAGAGAGAGGGAAGAGGGGCGCTTCGAAACGGCTGACCGTTCGAAACGCCCCCGCCCCCCTTTTATACAAAAAAGAAGAAAGAAAAAGGGGGGGAAATAAAAGGAAGAGCGAATAAAAAGGGAGAGAGAAGAAAAGTGGAGAAAAAGGAAAAGAAAAGAAAAGGAGAGAATAAAAAAGGGGAGAAGAAAAGAGAGCGGGGAAGATAAAAAAGGAATAAAAGAGGGGAGAAAATATAAAAAAAAAGAAAGGAGAAAAAAAATAATAAGAGAGATGAAAATAGAGAGAGATAAAAAGGGAATAAAGAGGGGAAGAGAAAGGAGGGAAATGTAAGGAGAAAATAAAAGAAGAAACGAAGGAAGGGAAAGCAAAAAGAAAATAAATATGTGTAATATATATATACATATTAAATAAATATATACATATATATATACACCCAGGTATGTACACACACTTACATGTCCATCCGCTCACCTATACGGAAGAGTAAGTCGACAACACACAATAATGAATGTCCCCGGGGAAGACATCCCGTCCCCACGATCCCGGTCAGACGAACGTCCACACCAGCAAAGACGACTCTACCCCTGTGGCTATGCCCTTGTCGTAGTGTCACTACCCTACCACCAAAACAAGCCCGTCTCTGGCACATCGCCTCGGGCCTCAGCTACCACCCACGCCATACGATATCGCCATCACGGGCCTTACGCCTGGATCGGTAGAACCTCTATCCTTGCGTTGGCATTAGCCCCTTGCCAACGAATAAGTCCCTTTCCGGCGCAAGGCCCCGTACCCTAGCCGCCCACTCTGTACGAATATGGCCGTTACGGACCCTACGTCCGAATCGGCACGAACTCTCCCGTTGCGCTGGCATTGTCTTCTTGCCAACGAATGAGCCCTACCGTCCGGCGCAAGGCTTCGTGCCCTAGCCGACACTTGCATATCACTCACTCAAAAAAAAAGAAAATAAAATAAAATGGGGTTAAAAATAGAGATATCCCGCCGGACTTTCCCCTATGTGGGGACAAGGGTAAAAATGGCAATAACCCGGCTGTGGCGAAAACCCGAAAGGGCGCTACGGGCAAAATTGGGTACCCCGCCACGTGAAAACCCGAAAGGGCGCGTGGGCAAAAGCAAGAGGGGGCCGGTACCGGCGAAAACCCGAAAGGGCGCTTGTATCGGTAATATGGTACAAAAAGAAAGAAGAACAAGAAAAGACGAAGATATCAACAAAGCATGTCGGTTCCCGGCATCCTGTCGGCACTGACGAAGAGACCAAGAGACCAAGAGACCAACAAAACATGCCAGTTCCCGGCATCTCGTCGGCACTGGCGAAGAGACCAAGAGATCAACAAAGCATGTCAGTTCCCGGCATCCTGTCGGCACCGACGAAGAGACTAAGAGACAACAAACCAGGTCAGTTCCCGGCATCTTGTCGGCACTGACGAAGAAACCAAGAGACCAACAAAACATGCCAGTTCCCGGCATCTCGTCGGCACTGGCGAAGAGACCAAGAGATCAACAAAGCATGTCAGTTCCCGGCGTCCTGTCGGCACTGATGAATAGACAAAGAGACAACAGACCAGGCCAGCTCCCGACACCCTGTCGGCACTGGCGAAGAGACAAAGAGAGAACAGACCAGGCCAGCTGCCGACACCCCGTCGGCACTGGCGAAGAGACAAAGAGAACAACAGACCAGGCCAGCTCCCGACGCCCTGTCGGCACGGGCGAAGAGACCAAGAGACCAAGAGACCAACAAAACATGCCAGTTCCCGGCATCTCGTCGGCACTGGCGAAGAGACCAAGAGATCAACAAAGCATGTCAGTTCCCGGCATCCTGTCGGCACCGACGAAGAGACTAAGAGACAACAAACCAGGTCAGTTCCCGGCATCTTGTCGGCACTGACGAAGAAACCAAGAGACCAACAAAACATGCCAGTTCCCGGCATCTCGTCGGCACTGGCGAAGAGACCAAGAGATCAACAAAGCATGTCAGTTCCCGGCGTCCTGTCGGCACTGATGAATAGACAAAGAGACAACAGACCAGGCCAGCTCCCGACACCCTGTCGGCACTGGCGAAGAGACAAAGAGAGAACAGACCAGGCCAGCTGCCGACACCCCGTCGGCACTGGCGAAGAGACAAAGAGAACAACAGACCAGGCCAGCTCCCGACGCCCTGTCGGCACGGGCGAAGAGACCAAGAGAACAAGAGACCAGGTCAGTTCCCGGCACCCTGTCGGCACTGACGAAGAGACAACACACTGCTTCAGTTCCCGGCATTCCGTCGGCACTGATGAAGAGACCAACATACTACCTCAGCTCCCGACGCTCCGTCGGCACTAACAAAGAGACCAACAAACAACAAACCAGGTCGGCTCTCGACACCCCGCCGCCATCGACAAAGAGAGAAGAGACGGAGACACCCGCGGGCACCGCCCGGCTCATCCTTCGCCTGCGATACCCGTGGGTGGGGGGCATTTGTGGACACCGAAAATTGCACATCCAAGTGTCATGTTCGGCCCAGCATCAACAACGGCGCCGAGTGAAGAAACCCCGGAGAAATCAAGCACAAAAGGCCCCACAGTCCGTGGGCCCCAAAGGAAATCAAACGGGCCATGACTCGTGTCCGCGACGGGCTCAGAACGGGCCCCAAATACACACCCCCCCCCGGGGGTGCTCAGCGGCACAGCCCAAGGCTGCTCAGCGGCACAGCCCAAGGCTGTTCAACGGTACGCCCCCAGGTGGGTTCACCGGCACACCCCCTTGGGTGCTCAGCGGCACAGCCCAAGGCTGCTCAGCGGCATGCCCCCAGGTGGGTTCACCGGCACACCCCTTTGGGTGTTCAGCGGCACACTCCCTGGGGCTCAGCGGCACGCCCCCGGGTGGGTTCACCGGCACACCCCAAAGGGCCTCCAGCGGCACGCCCTGGAAAGCCTTCAGCGGCACACCCTGCCGCGGCCTTCGCCGGCACACCCCTATGGGGGTTCACCGGCACACCCCAAGGGGGGACCTTCAACGGTACGCCCCCAGGTGGCTTCACCGGCACGCCCCCTCTGGGTGTTCAACGGCACGCCCTGCAGGGGCTTCAGCGGCACGTCCTGCAGGCCCTTCAGCGGCACAGCCCTTTGAGGCTTCAGCGGTACGGCCTTTGGGGCCTTCAACGGCACGCCCAAAGGGGTCTTCAGCGGTACAGCCTACAAAGGCTTCAGCGGCAGGCCTTTTTGGCTCTTCAGCGGCACAGCGGTGAAGTTCTTTCAACGGGCGACGTGAGGCCCACGCCCTACGCATCCTTGGCGCGCAGTGGAGCCGTCTGAGGTGGCAGCCGATCGTTGGGCCACGCAGGCTACCCCACTGACAGCCAGGACGGAGGGGAGTCAAACCCCATCATCACGGGCTGCTTCCCACCCTCGACAGCCATGCTCGAGGGCTCCCCGCTGCTGAGGGTATAAAAGACGCCCGTCTTCCACAGAGAAAGACGACGGAGAGAGGCAGAGGAAGAGGAGAACGGAAGAAGAAGGAGGGCGAAGGAGGAGGCAGACGCACAGAGACAGACGGGGAGACACACAACATACACCGGAGAAAGAAGAGAAGAAGAGGCCCTCCCGGCCTGAGCTCCGTCCGACGGCCACCGGGAAGAAACAAGAGTAAGAGAGAGAGAGCTTGTTGTATTGGGGGAAAGGGTTGGGGATAGCGGCCGATGTCTTAGGCCCGGATGTCTTCTTCCCTCTTGTATCCCATTCCTCCCGGCGTTCTTGGTCTTTCTTACTCTTGTCCATGGCCCCATTTGGGGAGTTTGCTTTTGCCATATGTATGAAGGGCCTCGCCCTCTTGATTCTCATGAATGAAAACCACCCTCTCCGGGTTTCTTTTCGATCTTCGATGTTTTAGGCTAGGCTTTGCGGGCTTTTTTGACGGACAATCCGTTCCTCCCTCTGTCTCCTTATTCCTCCGGCGTCTTTAGGGTCCTCCACGTCGATGTAGGTTTCCCCCTTCTGTTGGCCTTGGCTCCGTGAGCTCCTCACTCATTCCCTTCTATGGCCATCTACCGTGTTCCCGAGCTTGAGGAGAAGGGGAGGTACCCTTCTTTCCTCCCAACCACCCAGTTACTAATGGGCCACTCCCGGCCTTGAAATCCCCCCATCTTTATTCCTCTTTTCCTGAACAGCCACCAAGTACCCCCCCAGTTGCTAACACCCCTTTTAAGCCTCTCAGCGGTGCACCTTTCCGGCCTTTGGCCGCACACCTTTCCAGCCCTCAGCGGCACGCCCAGATCAGCCCTCAGCGGCACGCCCAGATCAGCCTCAGCGGTGCGCCCACCCTTGGCCTTCAGCGGCACACCCTGTTCAGCCTCCAACGGCACACCCTGTTCAGCCTTCAGCGGCACACCCTGTTCAGCCTCAGCGGCACACCCCCTGTTCAGCCCTCAGCGGCACACCCCCTGTTCAGCCCTCAGCGGCACGCCCTTCAGTCCCTCAGCTTACTCCTTGTCCAGTCCCAGTCCAGGTCCCTTAGATGTCTTCGGTCTGTCGTTCTCCTTCGCGTTTTCCGAGTCTCTATAAAGGTGTTGCCCCCCCCGGGGGCCCACCTCCAGTTGTCGGGTTCCGCCACATCATGTGGGCGCGTTCCCTGTATCTCCCTTACGCCCTGGGTCAAGGGGAGATGCTGCCGAATTTTTGTGAGGAACTAATAAACAATTAAAAGAGGCAAAAGGAGGCGACAAACAAGCAAGATAACCGACGAAGCTTTCCAACCCATCGAACCACTGCCGGCATCACGACGAGAACTAAACCGAGTTAACTAACCACTCGGCAGCCCGAGCCTCCGACCCACAAGAAAAGAGATCGAACCGAACAAAGAGAACAAAACACGGGAGGAATTTTGTATAAAACTACACGAAATTTAAGATAAGAAGAAAAGAAAAGCCTTAAAACAAATAATCGAAAACTGATCGAGCCTCCACCCTCACGCCCCATTGACCTTCAGCGGTACGCCCCTTTGGCCCTCAGCGGCACGCCCTCATTGGCCTTCAGCGGCACGCTCCCTTGGCCTTCAGCGGTACACCCCTTTCAGCCCTTCAGCGGTACACTCCCCCATTGACCTTCAGCGGCACGTCCCTTTGGCCCTCAGCGGCACGCCCTCATTGGCCTTCAGCGGCACGCTCCCTTGGCCTTCAGCGGTACACCCCTTTCAGCCCTTCAGCGGTACACTCCCCCATTGACCTTCAGCGGCACGTCCCTTTGGCCCCCAGCGGCACGCCCTCATTGGCCTTCAGCGGCACGCTCCCTTGGCCTTCAGCGGTACACTCCCCCTTTCAACCCTTCAGCGGTACACTCCCCCTTTCAACCCTTCAGCGGCACACTCCCCCTGAGCCTCCCGGCGGCACACTCCCCCTTTTGCTGCCCTTCAGCGGTACGCCCCTACCTTCCCTTCGCCGGCACACTACAGGCATGCATATATACATCACGATAAGGGCATTAATAATGGCAAATAAATTAATAAAAAAATGACGTTAACTAAAGAACTCCGAATGCGTAATATTAATCACAATAAAAGAGGTGGGAGGGGTAATAAAAAATAATAAATAACAAACAAATGATAATGATAAGAATAATCACGAATGAAAGAAGAGAAATCACCCCGGACAAAGGTATGGATGAACAATAAGCATCAAATCAGAAATCCCAGAAGATATAACTAAGAAAACCCCAAACAAAAGACATCAAGACTCACACTGCAGCCCCTACCTCTCCCCGTGACCCGGGGCAAAAGGAACAACAACGTTGCCCCTTTAGGTCGAGCCCGAGTCTCGGGAATTCCCCCGATATGGCCGGGCTTTGATCTAGCCTCGGGCCGACATCCTAATCGGACCGGATTTGTTTTCTCTTTCCGGATACCTTCCGAATCCTCATTGAAATTGCCATATGCTCGGCAGACATTTGGAGGGATCTACCTCGGTTTTCTCATTATGACGATGCCACGGACTTGTGTCCGAATACAAAAGGTCTACGAGTGGCCAACACAGCCGACAGTTTATGGCCTTAATACCACTTTCAGTGTGACCCATCCCTATCTCTCTCGCATAATTAGTATTATTCTTTTCGGCCGCAGGGCCCCTAATTTCGGCAATTAATCAAGGGTATTCCCTCGTATGGGGGATGTAAATGACGTCGTGACCTTCATGGCGCGACGGGATTCGGTCCCGACACGAACCACACAATCGTCTGACGAAGTCAGATCGAGCGCACCATGGGCTCTCCGGAGCCCGAATAAATTGTCACTCCGGTGACTGGCACGCCCACGCACTTAATAAAACCAACAGACGAACCGGAACAACAGTTTAACGGAAAGTGCGTCCACAACAGCGTGCCGCTGGCAGGCACAACAAGCGTGCCGCTGAGAGGGCCAAAAGGTGTGTCGCTGGAAGACATGGCAAGCGTGCCGCTGAAGTGCCCCAAATGGCGTGTCGCTAGAAGACATGGCAAGCGTGCCGCTGAAGAGCCCAAAGGGCGTGTCGCTGAACGGCCAGGAGGGCGTGCCGCTGAAGGGCTGCCAGGGCGTGCCGCTGAAGGCCAGGAGGGCGTGCCGTTGAATGGCTGCTAGGGCGTGCCGCTGAAGAGCTCAAGGGTTGTGCCGCTGGAGGGGCAAATGGGCGTGCTGCTGAAGGCCAGGAGGGCGTGCCGTTGAAGGGCCAAGGACCCTATGCCGCTGAAGGGCCAAGACTTGGTAGATGAGTGTATAGACTTCGTGTACAATTGCCAACGTACAGACTTGGGCTGACGGCTATATAGACTTCGTGTACAACTGCCAACGTACAGACTTGGGCTGACGGCTGTATAGACTTGGTGAAACCCTGAATGAAGCGTGCCGCTGAAGGGCCAAATGGCCGTGCCGCTGAAGGGCTGAAGGGCCATGCCGCTGGGAGCTGAAATGCCGTGCCGCTGAAGGGCCTCAGGCCCGTGCCACTGGAGGCGCCAAAGGTGCCGTTTTAACAGGGGCCTTTGCTTTTGCTTCGGGAACTTGAAGATGTGCATTCTGAGATATTTCTTCACCGTTAGGGGCCCGAGGGTGGGTCCGTAGCAGTGTGTTAATTCAGGAGGACATCCTGTGACTTCTCGGCCTCTTAATGCGCCCATGCAAATGCGGGGATTTGCCAGGCGGTAGTATCTTCCCGGAGCCCTGGATGGCCAGTCTCTCCGGGTCCTCTTCCTTTGACTTTGACATTAATGCGGGGCTCAGCGGGACATATGGACGTGTAATTTTTGGTGTCCACAAATGCCCCCCACCCACGGGTAGCGCAGGCGAAGGATGAGCCGGGCGGTGCCCGCGGGTGTACTGGTCTCTTTTTCTTTTCGTCGGTGCCGACGGAGTGTCGGGAGCTGACATGGTTTATTGGTCTCTTCTTCTCTTCGTCAGTGCCGACAGGGTGTCGGGAGCTGAAATGGTTTGTTTGTCTCTTCTTCTATTCGTCAGTGCCGATAGGGTGTCAGGAGTTGACATGGTTTGTTCGTCTCTTCTTCTCTTCGTCAGTGCCGACGGGGTGTCGGGAGCTGACATGGTTTATTGATCTCTTTGTCTCTTCGTCAGTGCCGACGGGGTGTCGGGAGCTGACATGGTTTGTTTGTCTCTTCTTCTCTTCGTCAATGCCGTCGGGGTGTCGGGAGTTGACATGGTTTATTGATCTCTTTGTCTCTTCGTCAGTGTCGACGGGGTGTCGGGAGCTGACATGGTTTATTGATCTCTTTGTCTCTTCATCAGTACCGACTGGGTGTCGGGAGTTGACATGCTTTGTTGGTCTCTTTGTCTCTTCGTCAGTGCCGACGGGGGTGTCGGGAACTGACATGCTTTGTTGGCCTCTTTGTCTCTTCGTCTGTGCCGACGGGGGTATCGGGAACTGACATGCTTTGTTGGTCTCCTTGTCTCTTCGTCAGTGCCGACGGGGTGTCGGGAACTGACATGCTTTGTTGGTCTCTTGGTCTCTTCGTCAGCGCCGACAGGGTGCCGGGAGCTGACCTGGTTCGTTGGTCTCTTTGTCTCTTCGTCAGCGCCGACTGAGTGCCGGGAGCTGACATGATTGTTGGTCTCTTTGTCTCTTCGTCAGTGCCGACGGGATGCCGGGGACTGACTTACTTTGTTGGTCTCTTTGTCTCTTCGTCAGCGCCGACAGGGTGCCTGGGGTTGACCTGGTTTGTTGGTCTCTTTGTCTCTTCGTTAGCACCGACTAGGTGCCGGGAACTGACATGATATGTTGGTAGTTTCATCTCTTTTTTCTTTTTTCCTTTTTTTTGAACCACATTATCGGTACAAGCGCCCTTTTGGATTTTCGTCGGCACCGGCCCCCTCTTACTTTTACCCACGCGCCCTCTCGGGTTTTCACGTGGCGGGGTACCCGATTTTGCCTGCAGCGCCCCTTCGGGTTTTTGCCACAGCTAGGTTGTTACCATTTTTGCCCTTGTCCCTAAGTAGGGGCAAGTCCGGCGGGGCACCTCTATTTTAAGCCCCTTTCTCTTATTTATTATGTATATATATATGTATATCTCTTTTTTTTGACAAGTGGGTGATATGTAATGGTTGGCTAGGGCTCGAGGCCTTGCGCCGCAAGATAATGTTCATTCGTTGGCAAGAGGATAATGCCAACGCAACGGGGGATTTTCTGCCGATTCAGACGTAAGGTCCGTAACGACAATATTGTGTGAGAGCGGGTAATATGTAATTGCTGGCTAGGGCTTGAAGCCTTGCGCCGAAAGACATGGTTCCTTCGTCGCCAAGAAGATAATGACGACGCAACGGAGGGATTTCTGCCGATTCGGACGTAAGGTCCGTAATGGCAATATTGTGTGAGAGCGGGCGGCTAGGGCACGAAGCCTTGCGCCGGAAAAGGACTTATTTGTTGGCAAGGAACTGACGCCAACGCAGGGGTGGAGCCGTCTTCGCCCGTGCGGATGTCCATCGATACGTAGGGGCGTTCATACGGGAGACATATGTATATACATATATATATATATTATTATTATTATTATTATCATTTTCCCTTCTTTCTCTTTCTCTCTCTCTCTTTTTCTTTTCCTCTTCCTCTCCGTTTTTATTTTCTTCTCTCTCTTTTTTTTCCTTTTTTTTTGTCGAAATCCCCTCCTTCCCTTCCTTTTTTATTCTCTTCCTCTTTTACCGTCTTTCCACTTTTTTCTTTCCCCTTTTTTTTCCTTTTTTTTTTGCTGTATAAGGGGGGCGGGGCGCCGCTGAAGGGCTGGCTAGAGCGTGCCGCCGGGACACTTGAAGGGCGCGCCGGGAGAGAGCACAGGAAGGTGTGCCGCATACGGCACTCCGAAGGTGTGCCGCTGGGGGCGCGTGCCGGATGGGGCATGTCATCGGTGTGCCGCTAGGGCGCCGGGAGTGTACCGTTGGAGCGACAGAAGGGCGTGCCGCTGGAGGCTTCACAATGGGTGTGCCGCTGAGGGCGCTTAGTAGTGTGCCGCTGGAGGCCTTGCAGGCTGCTACGCCATTGGAGCACTTCAAGAGTGTTTCTTTTTCCTCTCTTCTTCTTTTCACCTTCTCTTCTCTTTTCTCCCCTTCTATATTCCCCTGCACGTAAACATGGGGTGAGAATTTATTTAGTGTCCACGAATCGGGAAAGCGGGCTACAAAAGCCTAAATTGGGGAGCGGGCAGGCTGCCAGAGCCAAAATTGGGAAAGCGGGCCATGGGGGCCGAGGTAAGCAGGCTACAAGAGCCAAAGTTGGGAAGCAGGCTATAGAAGCCGAATTGGGGAGGCAGGCCATAAAAGCCAAGGGTATTGGGAAGCGGGCTGCAAGAGCCAAAATTATGGGAAGCGGGCCGTGAATGCCAAATTCTTGGAAGCAGGCTACGAGAGCCGAGTTCTGGGAAGCAGGCTGCAAGGGCCAAAGATATCGGGAAACGGGCTGCGAGAGCCGAAATTATGGGAAGCAGGCTGCGGGAGCCAAATTGGGAAGCAGGCCGCAAAGGCCGAAGGTAAGCAGGCTACACGAGCTGAGGTTACGGGAAGCGGGCCGTGGAGGCCGGATTGGGGAAGCAGGCTGTAAAAGTCAAAGGGAAGCAGGCTGCAAGAGCCAAAGTTGGGAAGCAGGCTGCAAGAGCCGGAATTATGGGGAGCAGGCTACGGAAGCCAAATCAGGGAAGCAGGCTACAAGAGCCAAAATTGGGGTGCAAGATGTGAACGCCCAAATCGGGGAAGCAGACTATGGAAGCCGGAGTTGGGAGATTAACGAGCCGCGAGGGCAAGAGGTAGGCCATGGGGGCCAAGATTGGGCTCTACGAGCCAGCGCCGGGAAAATAGGCTTCGCTAGCCGAAATTGAGTTTATTGTATACACATATTTTTATTATTTATTATTATTATATTATAAATTTTTTATTCAAGCATGCAAGCATTCATCAGCAGACATAACATAAATATAAGTAAGGCAGCTCCCTCTATAGGGGATAGGATAGGGACATCGCCCAAAATTCATAGACACGGGGCGGGCCACGAGGCACAATTAGGGGGTGGTGCACCCGTCAAGAGGATATCGCATGTCTTACATACATAGCCTAAATTCACGCATTTCACCCGAGACAATTCTCTGTGGCATGGCAGT
>JAHNEJ010002575.1:0-83515 GCA_022559845.1 Amorphophallus konjac | reverse complement strand
CTATGGTCAATAATTTTCCACCACTTTACATATTCACTAGGAAGGAAATTCTGCAACTCTAATTTGGCACGGTCCATGGCCTCGTAAAGATATCACATATCATTCTTTTCATCGCCATCCACTATTCTTAGGACCTTCACGAGGGGTGTGACTACTTTCATGTACCGTGAGACCTTGGCCCAGAATTTATTGTCTTCCACGATGTGGCAGACATCCAATAATCCATCTGAGCATCAACAATAGACTTGTCTATGTATTCCCGTAGGGCATTGTGGCATATGAAAGCCTTCAGCTCATTCTTATACCTGTGCAAAGACTCCAAAGAAATGAAATTCGAATCAAATACGGATGATATCTATAAGGATAAAGTAGAAAGAATTAAGCTCATTCTTATACATGTGTAAAGACTCCAAAGAAATGAAATTCGAATCAAATACGGATGATATCTATAAGGATAAAGTAGAAAGAATTGAGTTCATTCTTATACCTGTGGAAAGACTCCAAAGAAACAAATCGGTTGGCCCTGCACGGATGATATCTCGCCCCCCACTTGCATGCTCCCTGAACATGTTCAATATCCTAAGATGGCCATAAATATATTGGGTGATTTTTTATGCTCTCTCAATTGCCTTCTTCACATTATTTTCCTTCCCAATGGCTTCAAGTATCAAATCCAGACAATGTGCTGCACATGGGAGCCAATATAAATACATGCGCTTCTGCATCAACTTCTTCCCTACAGCCTTATAACTGGCTTCATTATCAGTCACTACTTGCACAACATTGTCCTCTCCAATTTGGTCTACCATCTTATCCATCAAATTAAACAAATAATTTGCATTCTTTTCATAATTTGATGCATCTACAGATTTAACAAATATTGTACCTTCGATGCAATAGACCAAAAGCTTAATCATGGACTTCTTCGTGGTACCAGTCCAGCCATCACACATGATGGTGCATCCTCTCTCCATCCAGATATGCTTGAAGCTTTCAACCCACTGATGGAGCTCCTTAACCGCTCCCTCAAGGCCACGCCCGTATATGTCTCGACGTGACGAGGCCTTCAAGCCAAGGCCATCATCTACTATGGCATCTAGCATAGGTTGGAAATATTCACTTTCAACTGCATGTACAGGGACACCTGCATGGAAAAATCATTTGCAAATACTTTTAAATGCATGCCCTGCAACTTCTGCTAATTTTTTACCCCTCTCAATGCTTGCTTGACTTTTGGTTGTGTAGCACTTTGCCTTCTGTGCAGATAGTTGTCCATGAGGCCTCCTCTCTATGGGGCTGCACCAATGTCAGGACGTCGTGCAGCTCGTGCTACACCAACTGTACTGGAGTATGTCCCTGAACCTATCAGTGCTTTTCCTTTCCTTCAAGGAGCTTGTTCACACTCTATTGCTTCAGTCAGCCCTGGATCTAAATCCCCAGTGCCTGCCTCATCACCATCATTCCTCCTTCCCCTTCTGTCCAAAATCTCTCAGCAATTTCAGCCTGATCTTCAACCCTTTGTTGCATCCTCTCTTTTTTGCCCAGAAGGGACTGGCGCATTTCTTCTCGAACCTCTCGGGGACATCTGTCACATTATTTGACCTCTCCTCTTACCATGTCAAATGTTCTTTCCTCTAGTAATTCCGCCATGTATCTCCTTCCTACAATAATTGCACTTCACTTTTCTTCTCCCAGCATCAGCTAAGGAGAGGCGAGCCCACCCCGGATCCTCTAGCCCTTGCTGCTCCTGACCTTGTTCACGTCTAGGCATGATACTGCATTAAGATAGTCAAAAACAAATGGTTGCAAGTACAATGAAAAAAATGCAATGAAGCATAATTGAGTTTCAAATTATGTTGAATTGAGATAATTAGACAAAACCACAAATTTAAACAGCCAATTAGGGCTTAATTTAGAGTTTTAGCCTAATCACCCTTCATTAAATACAATTAGCAGCATGCTCCAGCCCTAAATTATTCAATGAAGCTTAATTGAGCTTCAATTGACCCTAACTAAACCTAATTAGACAAAATCCCTAATTTAAATAATTAATTAGGGCTTAATTTGAAATTTTATCCTAATCACCCTTCATTAAATGCAATTAGTAGCATGCTCCCGCCCTAAATTATTCAATGAAGCTTAATTGAGCTTTAATTGACCCTAACTAAACCTAATTAACAAAAGCTCCAAATTTAAATAGTTAATTAGGGCTTAATTTGGAGTTTTACCCTAATCACCCTTCATTAAATACAATTAGCAGCAAGCTCCCGCCCTAAATTATTCAATAAATTTTAATTGAGCTTCAATTGACCCTAACTAAACCTAATTAGACAAAAACCCCAAATGTAAAATAGTTAATTAGACTTAATTTAGAGTTTTACCCTAATCACCCTTCATTAAATATAATTAACAGCATGCTCCCACCCTAAATTCTTCAATTAAGCTTAATTAAACTTTAATTGACCGTAATTAAACCTAATTAGACAAAAGTCCCAAATTTAAATACCTAATTAGGGCTTAATTTGGAGTCTTAACATATTTCACATATGAAAATTAATGTATTTAAGAGAACCTTACCTACAACAACAAAAACTATCAAACCAACGAAAAAAAACAAAAACTTACAAGATCTATTAGGAATGGGAGCCAAGGAAACTCTTTAGCTGCGGCTACACGCTGCAAACTCCAAGAAACGGCGACGGTGGCAGCGGCTGCGGCAGCGGCAAACCCTCCCCCTAGATGAGGCTCCAATAGCCTGCAGCAACTTGCTTCTCCCTCATATCTGAGAATCTGAGGGAGTTACATAAGTGAACTCCCCTTAAGAACGTCCGGCAGTTTCGGGCCGAAACGGGTAAGTTTCGGGCGAAACCGATACCAGTTTTGCCCGAAACCATTAAAAATATTTTTTTGTAAGTTTCGGACCTGCTACAGTGAGCAGGTCCGAACTCGTATCGGTTTCGGGCGATACTGCCATCTATGCCAGCAGCACGGCAAACCGCCCCGCCCCCCTACATAGCCCCGCTACCCCATACCACAACGCATCACGTTCCCATCCTCTTCTTCTTTCTCTTCTGTTGGCCGTCTGAACACCCAACCCACCATCTCTATACTTGAACGCAAGAAGGCTCCCTCCCCCACTCAGTCCATGCTCAATCCGCAGGCGACTTCCCGTGGGTACCTCGGCCCAACCTAGGGACCACAAGGTCAAGTTCGGCCCATTACTGAACATCGAGCATATAGTCCAGTCTGGCGAACGCAAGAAGGCTCCCTCCCCCACTTAGTACACCAATTGCTCAATCCACAGGTGACTTCCCGTGGCTACCTCGGCCCAACCTAGGGACCACCAGGTCAAGTTGGGCCCATTACTGAACACCGGCCATATCGTCCAGTCCGGCCCATCTGAAGATCGTGGTCCTATTCCACATCAAATCAGTATCATAGCTTAAGAAATCGATTTGTTCCATCAAATCGGGATCCGAGGTAACATGGATGGCAGTATCGGCCGAAACTGATACGTTTCGGCCGAAACGTATCGGTTTCGACCAATACCGAAACCGAAACGCACCAAGTCACTGTAGCAAGGCCGAACCGGACCGAAACCGACCGAAACTGACTGAAACCGGACCGAAACCGTCTGGTTTCGGCCGAAACCGGACCTGCTCAATACATTTTTTACCTTTTCTGACTGTTTTGAACCGGTTTCGGCCGAAACCGAAACCGAAACGTATCGGTTTCGGTACCGGCCGAAACCGGTACCGAAACCGATACTGCCATCCTTGCGAGGTAATCTCTTGCACATGCCAAATGAGTATTAATTTCGACGTATATTTAGCGAACAAGGAATGAGCTAGAGTACTCTTAACAGACTGGCATCAACATAATTATATTTCTCGCTCTATTGTTGACTCATTATTGAAAACTAGAAAGGATATTGTTGAAGAAAGAAGAGATTTTGTGGACTAACATCGACAGTTTAAAGGTGGCATTCGTTATTTTGATAGAGCAAAGCGCACTATTGATTTACTGGGTTCCCACATCAATCTAGGACGAGATTGGATGGCAGAGTGGCGTTACCATTGATCTCGACCGGTCTAGTTGCATTATCCAGCCAACGCACCTTAAGGATAAATTTCAGTTTCCAAACCCAGACTTGTAGGCAATCTGTGATCTCAAGGAAGTGCTACAAAGCTTGCCAGCTATAGTTGTTATGACACTTGTTGATGCATGGAACAAGAGTTTGTCTGTCAATTCTAGACTAGCCTTGGTAGATGATTATGTACTTATAACTGACCCGTATGAGATTATTTCGACAGTCATTCCCAATGATATCTGGGTTCAAGATTTAATTGTTATGTCTGGGAGAGACTTGATTAATGACAGTATTTGAGGTTGCTTTGCCAATTGCTCAACCAGACATCGTGTTACTTCTGGAGTCGTCTCATATTAATATAGTGTGGCGAGACTTCTACGATTCACATGAGAAGCGGCGGATCAAGATTCTTAATATGGTTTTCTACATTGAGTTTTCTATTTGTACTCTTGTGTTCATCTTCATCCTACTCCAACATTTCAAAATTCAAGGACAATTTTTTTCAAGCCGGGGGAGATTGATACAGAGCAAGACTCGTGACGTCGGACGACGGACTCGATTGACATTTTGCATAGTGACATTATTTTACACGAACGACGATCGGAGTCATAATAGTCATTTTTTATTTTAATTATGTAGTTTATCTTTATTTAAATCTAATCTAGTAGTCTCAAGTGGATAGGGTTAAGTCTCTAATTTTCGTAATTTTATTGGGCTCATTTGCAACAAAGTTATGTCTTTCCATTTTTTGTAATTTTTGACGTGATTTTTGCACTATTCTCTTGAGTCTATGAGTATTTTGGTCTAAAGAGGTCATATTAGGGTTAAGGTTAACCTAACTCTTATAATAGTCTTTGTCATCCCATTTTTCCAATTAATAATGAATTTTTAGTTGCACTTTTACAGAATTTTCTGTCTCTAAGAGAGAGATGTCAGAGCCTTGAGAGGAAGCACCCCCAGAGCATGGTCCCTGTGAGAGGGAGGGCGAGAGGTCTTAGCTCCCACCTCCATTATCCCAAACCCTAGCCACCATCGTCGTCTTCATCTTTCCCCATCCCTGCACCGCCAACCCTCCCTTTCTTCTTCCTCCTATGAACCCCCCTCCACCAAAACCCTAGCTGCCCCAAGCAGCCATGCTTCACCTCCTCCCTGCGCCGCCTTCGTCCTCTACGAGCCAACTCGTAGCCAACACCGCCAGCTCTACCCTACACTGCTTTCTGCAACCCCACCGCTGCCGCCGCCATGCGTCGTTGTCTCCCCCTTCTCACTGGCGCCCCGATCTGCCCTACTAGGAATCGTCGTCCACTACACCCTCCGCCACACCCTCCCCCGGCCCCTTCTTCTTCTCCCATCTGTGAACAGGGCCGCCTTCTGCTGCCACCGCTCGCCGCCGCCCTTGGATCCGCCCGGCTGCCCCCTGCCGAACAAGCCCACCTCGCACCCACCATCGCAACCCGTCTCCCCTTCCTGGCGTGCCACCAACGACGACCTCGCCGCCGCCCTGGGTGATCCCGATGCCAACGCCGTAGCCGCCCGATCGGGGTCCCACCAGCGTCGTTTGCACACAACTGTCCGCTCTCGACACGCTGGCCTCTGGAGTGGCGTCCTACCCCACCGCCGACTATGGCAGCATTGCGACCCTAACCGCCTTCGCTGTCGTGGCCATCCCCACTGCCACATAACCACTAGTGGCCCTAGTCCAACCTACACCTCAGGCTGCCAACCACCCATCCACTGCTATTGTAGCAGCACGGCGCCCCAACAGGCTTCTCCAACCTCTTCATCACCTGTTGCCGGATATCCAACAGACCCATAAGAGGGCCAACCCAGCCAAACAGCCAACCCAATTGCCTCCCAGAAGCGGCCCATACAAATACCAAGTCCAGTGAGAGCCGAGAAGCAGGCCCAATCCCGCTCGAACAGATCCACGTCGCTAATGCAGAGCAAGAGTTGTGACATCGGACAGCGGACACAATTGGCGTTTTGCACGGTGACTTTAGTTTACAAGCACGATGATCGGAGTAAGTAGTCATTTTTTATTTTTTTTAGGTATTTTGTCTATATGGGAGTCTAATCTAGTGGTCTCAAGTGGATAGGGTTAAGTCTCCAATTTTCGTAATTTTATTAGGCTCATTTACAACAAAGGTCGTGCCTTTCCATTTTCTGTATTTTTTGAGGCGATTTTCGCACTATTTTCTTGAGTGATTGAGTCTAGGGGTATTTTGGTCCAATGAGGTCATGTTAGGGTTAGGGTTAGCCTAAGTCCTATAAATAATCTTTGTAATCCCATTTTTCCAATTAATGATGAATCTTTAATTGCGATTTTGCATAATTTTTTATCTCTGAGAGAGAGATGTGAGGGCCTTGAGAGGAGGCACCCCCATGAGAGTGGTCCCTAGGAGAGGGAAGGCGCGAGGTCCACACCCCCCCTCCTTAACCCTGCCCTATCTCCCATCCTCTCCTTCCTCTGGGCAGCCCCTTCACCCCACCCCTTCTTCCTCCTTTTGCACCACCAAAAGCAGCACAACCGCCTTCGGAACCGCCATCTACCACTCCGGCCGCCACTAACCGCAGTGACACTCCGGTCCCCACTAACCGCAGTGACACTCCGGTCCACTTCCAACCAAAGATCACCGTCGTTCGCCCCCCCTCTCCCTCTCCCTTCTCTGCGTAGCCTCCACCGCCAAGTTCATCACCCCGTCTCTTTCTTCTTCCTCTCTCTCTGCCACTCGACGACGCTAACAACCTCGTCTCCGCTCGTCTTTGCCAACCATCGCGACACCAGCAGCCCAATCACAACCCCTCCGCTGCAAGGCTAGCTGTCAGCAGCCCCCGCAGCCTCCTGCCCGTCTACACCCGAACCGACCGGCGTTGCTACACCCTCCCTCACTGCCCCAACCACCGGGTACCACCAAGGGCCACGAGAGAGTCGCAACTGCCCGCATTCACCATCTACCACTACACAGAGGCGGCGATCGCCCCTGTGCTTTCCCTTGTCCCACCATCTTAGTCGGTGGTCGACTGAGATGCCCTTCAACGTGCCCGTGACCATGTTGGCCGCCACGATTCGTTGGTAGCATCACCACCGCCGACCGCTCGTTAGCTCCAGGCCCAATCCGCCCACCGTGCCATCACCATCACGCCACAATCGCCCCTCTCTCTCGTCTGTTACAGCAAGAGGGTCCCATTTGGCGAGCGACCCCAACGCCTCCATAGTTGTCGCCATCCACCTCAAGGCCACCAGCATCCGGAGCAAGCCGCCTCAGCATCCTCGCCCTCAGCATCTGCTCGCCACCTGTGACCTAACACCAACCCCCACTGGCGCCTCAATCACCTGCAACAGTACCACTGCTAGCCAGCGCCAGCACCTTCACCGCTAGGGTCCTCGATAGCTCCGCCGGCGACCTCGGGTTCCCGGCTGCCAGACGCCTCACCACAACCGGCGAGCCCTCTTCTTCTCTCTCTTTCCCTCTTTCTCTATTTACTTCCAAGAAGTTGTTCACTCTCTCTCTCCCCCTCTCTCTTCTGATAGAGTCAAAAAGAGAAAAGAAAAAAAGTAAACATGTTTTCGTGAAGAAAGGAAACAAGAGAAAACAAAAAAAGAGAAAAAAAGGAAAGAAATCATAGGCCCATCTTTGTTCCGCGCCAAATTTGGTATCAGAGATTAGAGAACCAGTTTGCCCTATCAAATCGGGGTCCAAGGTAACATTTCGCCCATGATGTACTTTAGTTTGAAGTGCTCTTGCCCAATAACGAAAGAACGACCATGATCTGAAGGAGCAGCAATCAAGAAAGTATGCCTCCCAATCCATCGTTGATTCTCTCTTCAAAATGGAAGAAATTGTTATTTATGGCACTAAAGCATTTGTGGTGTTACACCAAGCAGCTACAAATCCCATCACGAAGAGAGTCGTTAGGTATTTCCATGGAGCTAGATGCACAATCCAACCCAATGGTTCGCACATTAGTTTGGGATGTGAATGGATGAACGAATGTCAATCGGTCATAGCACCTAATGGGGAGAGTTGTATCGTGCAACCTGCTCACCTCGAAAACAAATTTTGATTTTCCAACCCATACTTGCAGTCAGTCCACGCTTTTAAGAAAATACTACAAGACTGCCTAGCTAAAGTTGTCGCACCACAAGTCGATGTGTGCGATTAGAGTTTACTTGTTGATTCCATACTAGACCTGATTGATGATACGGTATTCGAGGATGATCTATCTGTTGGCCCATCTGGCGATGTGTTAATTCCGGAGCAGACCAATGTTGATGCACCACATGTCGATGTGTGGGATCAGAGTTTACTTTTGTTGACTCCGAATTGGACCTGATTGATGATACGATATTCGACGATGACTCTAGAGCCATCCCAAGTAGATGCAATGTGGCAAGACTTTTGCACGATGCACGAGAAGCGACAACTGGAGATTCTACATACGATCGTCTGCCCGGGCTCTCAGTCTATCCTACTATGATCATCTTTTTCATTCTCCCACACTTCAAAATTTGAGGACAAATCTTTTCAATCGGAGGGAATTGGTGATTGGTGAGGACACCGAGTTGACTCAGAAATTCAACCGGGCTCGAGTGAATCGCGTCGTCGAAATCCAGACCCAACTAGAGAAGATCTCCACCATTAGGGGTTTATTGGTGTTTATGCTAACATTTAATTTATTTTCCATGTTGTAATTTTCTTCTTTTTCTTTATTATGATTATAGGTTAGGTCCCCTAGAGGTGTAAGCTCTCTTATATTTTCTAGGAGATAGATCTTCTTGCATTTTTTAAGGAGGAGAAGAATTCTTATACTCCTAGGAGAGTTTGCCCTTCCCAAGGAGTCTTGAATCCCGTAGCCCCTTCTCTTTAAAGGACATGTGCGCCCCCCATTCTGTACTAATGTTGAATGAAGAAACGTTTGAAGAGAACCCCAACCATCTCTATGAGAGAGACCTCGAGGTGTCCCTACGAAAGGGAGGGCACGAAGCCCACACCCCACCTCCTTACCCCCACCCATCTCCTTTCTCTGTGCAGCCCCATCACCCCCCCCCTCTGTCCTCCTCCTTTTGCACCACTAGAAGTAGCATAGCCGTTGTCACCGCCTCTGATCACCCCAGCACCGACGTCCACTACGACCACCGTCGGCTCCTTCCCTGGCACCCTGCCAACCATTCGATGTGGCTCCAACTTCCCTAGCCCGTCGGCGTCCTCGCCTACGGCCACCTGCCATCACAAACACACTGGTCATGCCGTCCATCACCACTAACATCGGCAACTGCGGATATCCACCTCCGCCGTCTGGCCTGCCTGCGGTGCCTCCGTCCACCGTCATCCGCAACAGCAACATCATCGCTAGGCCAGCACCCGCCGACCATAGTCGTCGGCCCGCTACTCTCTCTCATAGCGCCACAGCCCATCCACTCCCAGTCGTAGCCCTCCCCAACACCATACCACCGTCCAGCATCAATGCCACCAGTCATTGTCTCATCGCCTTGCAAACCCCCCCCCCCGGTCTCGTTCTGAGACTATACCGGCCATACCCCCTTGTCGACTGCCTGGCCCACCGATTTCCCTCCAACTCTTGCACAACACCCCCTCTCTGCTCACCCTTCTCACTACGAACCACCTTCCCTAACCCCCCAACTCCACTGCCTCTATCGTGTCGCCTTCGCTGGCCGCCACTAGTCCCCCAGCCACAACGCACAGCATCACCATTGACCGGCCCAGCCCAATCTTGACCTTTCCACTGCCTGTCGTAGCATCAACACCACCACCAGTTAGCGCCAGCACGCCAGACGTCCTCAATAGCCACTGGTCAACGAGTGTCGGCCCCTGCAGCACGCTGTCGGCATGCTCGGTTGCCACCCCGCCGGTCGTGCAACCACCATCGATGGCTTCCCTTACCTCCCGTCACCTTCTCTCTCTGTTCCATCTCGCTCTCTATGTTTGCTCTCCCGAAACTGCTCTCCTCCCTCTCAATTTTCTCTCTCTCTACCGACATCCCTCTCTCCCTCTTTCTCTCTCTCTGTCTATTCCATCTCTCTCTCTGTCTCATTCTTCTTCTCTCTATCGTTCTCCTTTTCTATCTTCCAGAGTAGAAAAACAAGGTTTTCTTTAAGGAAAAAGAAATAAAAAAGGAAAAAAAATGACACACTTGTTGCCGTTCCACATCATGGGTCCTTTCCACAATCAACATTCATGCATTCGACACGATCCACAGTTCCTAGATGCTATATCTTGTTTCTCTTATTTGCCTCATTTTCCGCCTATTACAATTTCTTACTTCATGGGGCTTTGCACGTGTGTATGCACGTGCATTTTGAGTTATGAGAATGGGGTTCTGAGGTTGAGGTGAGCCCCCGCTCACCTTTCTCACCTTTTGTCATTAACTACATGGAGATGCATAGATCAGGACATGATTCCAACTTAAAAAATTAAAATATTGTGAAGAATGGTGGGGAAAATGAATTTTTGGCTCTGAGACCATTCATCTTGGGGATCTGTTGCACTGCACCAAGATCAAGTTCTCTCCATAAACACCCCTGACCAAACTACTATTAACATCAAAAGGTTGCTATCATCGCAATCCATATTTCCATCAAGCAAAAAAACATGTTCTGATACGCCCTCCCTCCCTCCCATTTGAACTGCTACTCATAGAAGAACAAGAGAAGTTTTGCAGGTTCAAAGGCACCTTACCTAAAGTTTGTGGTGGGGTGTGGCCACAGGGTGGGGGCAGTGTCTTTTGTTTTGCTAAATTGCATTATAAGAATCAGTAATCAATCTCCAGCATTGTTTTCAAGGCGTTGCCTAGGTGATGCCTAGGCGACAAGGCACTAGATGGTGCCCAAGGCAACCTGGGGCCTAGGCGAGCACCCCATCAAAGCACTCGCATGGCTGCCTTGGTGCACATAGGCTACCTTGGGCCTTCCCTGGTAAGGGCATCCACCTCCTTGTTTAGGGGTCTATTTTAGCACTTGGACAAAAGTTCACAAACAAATTTGGAAATTGACAAATGATATGTCAAGGTTGGAAAGAGAAGATAGGATTGTCATTTCCCTTTCTCCTTTCTCTTGGTTTCTTCCCCCTGTGGTTCCTCTTCCCTCCTCTTGTGGACTGATTCATAGTTCCATGGTGACCTTTTTGAAGCTAATATCATTTTTGTGGCTTTTTTTTTACAATTGACAAGTGAAAATTTATGGAATTATTATGTTGGTGTGCTTATAATTTTCCTAGAAATGTGTCATATTTATGTTTCCTTTTAATATATAACATAACTATTTGAATATCAAATTTTAGATTAAAATTTTCATATTGATTGACAGGCATTCACAAATTCTTGTTGGCACTCCCCTTATTAATTTGTTATTATTTGTCATTTATTCTGTTTTTTCTTTTTTAAAATATGGGTATATTTGAAGATTTGTGAATATCAAATTTTCTATTATCTAAAGATAAAACTTATATGCAGAGAATGTATAGTAGTAGCTCTCTTTAAATCTACTTAGTTATATAAACTAGACCTCACCTAGGTGCCTCCCTTTGTTGCCTAAGCAATAAGGTGATGGGTGGGCCACCGCTTGGTCGCCTTGGACGCCTTGACAACCATGATCTCTAGTATCTTCAACTTTCTATTTGGGGGGCTTGGCACTTTCCATTAAATTACTAATACAGAACCACATCATGTCATATGCATCACTACCCCAACCTCAATACCCCACCCCCTACCCCCAACAAAGGGGAGGAGGTTGAGCCAGCAAGAGACCAACTTAGGATTATCAGGATCTGGACTTCCAAATACTATGCCGGCCCTACCCCACCTGACTGTCAGAATGAAATTTCTGGTGATGATGATGATCAGATTATTCTATCAATTTTCACACCCACATTAATGTTTCCTTTTCTCCATAATTAACTCCATACACATGAATTTAGAAAAGCAATCAAATGGTAAAGAAATATTCATAAAGTAAGAATAAACCTGCCATGCAATGCGATCAATGTTGATAGTAAGTAGAAGGGTCTTGGCACCAAGTCGAGCAGATGCAAGTGCGGCTTCACAACCTGCATGTCCTCCTCCTACTACAATGACATCATAAGATTCTTCCATCCGTTCAGCATGGACTTTTGTATCTGTCATGAGATACAGCAAACTGTTTGTACCAGTCTCTTGATTATTTAAATAAATAAAAAGAAAATCGTCAACCTACAATGGCAAAATACAATCCAGCAACACACATAAATAAATAAATAAATAATAAAACCAAGACCCAGTAGGACGGTTAGTTTCATGACCTTCGTCATGCACAATGGTTATCTCTCCAACGGATGATGAACGGAAGATTGAAGGCCAGAGCAAGAACGTGTAGAATCTCCATCAATTTGGACATGTTCATGCACTAACCTGAAGTAATTTGATGACATAGGAGTGGTGGCAAAATGAAAGTAGAAATAGTATTTAGGAACCAACGGTCCTCAACATTCTGATCGGCCTACTTAGCTGGTGAAACCTTTTGAGTCCTCAATTCATGACACGATAAATAGCTCACTCATAGGCCTCGGTACCAATGGTCCCTGCCCCCGTGTAAGGCCTGGTGATGAACCTTGCATTATTTCCTTCCAAATGTTCCAAATCATGAGTCATGACCCACCACACAATGTTTAAGAGTTCTTTTTCGTGGGAGACCTGCCTCCACCTTTCCATTAGATCAAGAGAATTTGCTGCTGGGCCTGTTTGAGCTGGCTATAAAATTATGATTGCTTAAAGAATTGCCTTCCAAGCGTCACCCTTAGATCGGCAGGGAATAGAGCTCCTCAGTCCCACAACAAATGTGAATAGGTACCTTTATTTCCTTTCCTTAAGGATGGTGGGATGCAATACAGGCTTTAGAAAGCTTAAGTAGCAGGTATACATCCAGATATAAAGAAGGAAAACACTGCTTGAGCTGTTCCTGAGTGCCCAAGGACCGATCAAAGTGCACATACAAAGCAAATTTTCTCACCACACACTCCTCTTCCTGACTAGAAACGGAGAGTACAGAATAAGATCATGCGCTTATATCAGGTATGCCCAATTCTGATCCAATTCTGTTCATATCTGTCAATCCAATGAAAATAATCTGATCCAGACAAAATATTTAAGTATTTTTTTGTAAATAAAAAGTTGTTCTTGCAATAAAAAAATTTATACAAGCTAACAAGTATGTATTTTTATACATGGGTGTTTCTATAAATTTTTTCAACTTTTACTCTGTCATCCAAGATCAGCTGATTCAGAAAGGAATCGGACGATCCACGGCCAATTTCAGTCTGATTCGGGCTGATCCAACCCAAATCAAACTGTTTCTCTTCCTCTTCTTCTTCTCTTTTATTGTTTACACTTAGATCTGTTCTAAGGCTAAAATCAGATGGCCACTGTAACCCTATCCAAATTGGTTGATCCAGATCAGATTAGTTTACCCTCCATTTCATGTTGTTTTGGACATCGAAACAGTAGATGTGCACAACTTTCCTCAGCTTGTTGACATGTGACACTCCATGTCGATTTTGAATTGCTTGCCGATGGCTTACATGAGTTTGCAACCCTTTCTCATTTCATTTCCACAAGAATCCTCCTACTTCAAAAAAACTGTGTCCCCGAAAAATCGTTCACATTTGCCACACCCCTACTTGACCGTTTTAAGACCTTGCAAAGTACAAACAGTAAGCTTCCTTTCCCCACCTTTTCATTTCTGTCTGATGGCTCTCTTTATGTTCCATGTTTTAGGCAAATAAATCAAATTCCATATTTTGTCCACTTAGTTTCCTCCGGATTTCTCCTAAAAACATGGGATCCAATCTCCACTGACCTTTGTCCACCGTTCCACCGCCTCGTAATTAGCATTTTGCTGCAATCTGAACAACATGACTACCTAAGAAGTGCATCACTTAGTCGTCCGTCGTGTAACAATCTATCAAACATACTCAAAATGTAATTGCAACCACTGACCCATCGACAATTTTGCTAAAATTTTAGACCTTCTCGACCATGCATATGGCATCCTTCCAGACTCTGCATAATTCCTAACGATTGTTTCGGCGTGTCCGGCAATCCCCCCTCCCCCCGACAAGACTCAACTCCACAACCTGTCCACACTCCCTTCTCACCGGCCTATGGCGCACAAAGACTGCCAATGCGCCGCTCGTTCTTTCTTAGTCGTCAAGCAGCAAGCTCGACCAAACTATGCGCGCACAACAAAACAAGGTAACGCGTGCCGCGGAGAAAACGGAGATGAGAAGACAGACTGGCGAATACCTGTGGCGAGAGAAGAAGAGGCCGCCGTGAGTCTTCGGGAGAGCGGTCTTCGGATCAGGAAGAAGCACCTATTGTAGCTGCGCGGCTTTGCTGCAGAGAACGGTGAAGGAAACCTCCAAGAGAAACTGGAAACGGATAACAGACGAGGCGTTAAACGGGCGACGCATGCTGATGCCGCCATTGCGGAAGCAATCGGGGGATGCCTCCCGAGAGGCCGAGAGGGGACGATGACGAACTGGCTGATGCGTGTAATATATGTTGGAATGGAGGATAAAGTGAAGCGTTTCGACTTTCGATAAAATGGTGAATGCTAAGGTGAGGGGAAATTTCTCCGTCGAACTTTATAAGAAAACTAATATTTTGACTTCCGATCCCTGTAAACAATATAAAGAAAATAAAGCATTTATAGTGTTAATCCATTTGTTTGGAAACTAATAAATATAAATTGATAATTAATTATTTATATGTGAATACTGCATTCTATTTTGTGTTTCTAACATTTATAATAAGCAGATAAAATACATGAGATGCGAGTATTTTAAATGTTAAAATTTATATATTATATAATATTATATTTTATAATCAAAGTTTGACAACGCGTTAACCATCTTATCGTACTACTATTTATGTCCAAATTAAACGGTAAGTTCTATTATTCTTTAATATTGCAAAAAGTTATCAATTTAACGTGATTTTAATCTCGTATTGAGATGATATGTCTCATCAACTGTATTAACATTTATATTATCTAAAAGCGATTAAACATATTAACATTTGTCATAATTTTTTCAAATCTGTGTCCCATCAACTTGGGACGATAGATCTCTGTAAATTTGATTTTATGTTTATGATTTGTCGTTAACCTTTCATTATTTGTTGATTAATGTTGAGTAATCGTAAAGATGATTCTCGTAAGTAAGAGAGCATTTGATAATAGTATTATGATTTCAAAATATCGTCTAAGGTTTCATTCAAAAACGGTGCGTGATGAATTATTTTCACATTCGTGTTATTATATTAATTTTAAGAAAATACGTATATTTTTCATCAGAGTAATACTTAGTACAACACCCTGGGTAGTATAATATATCGGATAATTACATCTCGGGGTGTTGCACAAGTGACACTTTTTATTCTTTTTTTTAATTTTTTTTACTGGCCCCCACGTCTAATTAGATTGGTGTGTCGTTCACGTCACCGAATGACGTGACGTGAGGGCCAATTACACGAAAAATCTCAACCCTGTGAATAGTAAAATTGAGTCAATTTCACTATTCATAGAGTGACAAATTTGTTTTTACTTGACCATCACCTCACATCATATGGTGACGTGACCGACACACCAAGTTAATTAGATATAGGGACTATTCAAAAAAAACCAAAAAAATAGTGTGTATTACATGTGCACCATCCCGAGATGTAATCACATGGGATGTTACTATAAACATTACTATTTTCATTATTACAATCTATATTTAAATTGTCAGTTTACTGTTTCGTTGAATTGTAGATCTAGAGATTATCTGTTTTTCACTCTTTCTTACAAAAATACTTCTCTTACATATTTATTACCTTAATCTCGTGATTTTTAATAGTCTGATTATATAAAAATAGTGTCAAAAAACTACGTTCAACATAATATCCATATAAAAATGATGCTTTTGAGCGATGCATTGTGTCAATGAGAGAGAGAGATAAAATAATTTATAAATGATTATGAGTATTGTCAACTTTATCATGTTTTACTGAGAGTTAACCAGGGTTAAATGAGAATGTTTATCATATACTAATAGATGGTGTCTATAATAGTATTTCTACATATATAACCATGTAACAAATATATTAAGAATAATAAGAAATAAAATAGATAATTCTACAATTGAACTTGAAGTGAGGATACTCTTACAAAAATATATTTTTTATTAATAAATGTTAGTATACACAGACATTCTATATTGATGTAAAATATATATAGAATTTATGTTTCCCTTGTTTATCAATATATCTCATTTTCCTCAAAAGCTCTGGCAAGACATTTATTTGTTAGTTGAGATGACTATGTCATGACAAATATTCCTATGGTTATTGTAATTATTTTCATATAAAACTTCAATTCAGTTTAAAATAATAGATAATATTTTAAGTTCTATCATAGATGATTTGTCTAAAGTGAGTCGCGGATCAAGTTATATGTACTATTGTCTTCGTTGTGACATATTATAACGCTTTGTTTAGTTTAATACTTGAAATATAATTGAACATACTTTTAAGAAAATATGTTATGTTAAGCAAAATATGGGACAAGTTTAATCCATTTTTTTGATATAGACAAATCAATTTTAAATAAGTGATGCATATTCATACTAATCAAAAGAGTTAATATTTATCCGTCAACACAAATGTACATGATATATCTCTCTTGTTCTTTGATATTCACCCATTAGATTAAATATCTATACATGTATATTATTTATTTGATATTCAACTTAAGTGCTTCCATACTATTTATATTTTTGTTTCGTTTGATAGAAAAAATAATTAGAATTACTATCAAAATATCTGATTTACTATCATGTCTACTCAAACAATCACATGTAGTTTGCCTCTTAATTTTTTTATGTGAACTTATTTCGTAGTCTCGATAGTTAGTTGTCGTCAACCTATGCTGACGTGTTAGTGATAATGTGTTGAATAACTTTAATAAAATATCATTTTAACGTATAATATTTTAACTGTAACGCATTAATGATGAGCAATAATGTATTAAAGAGTTTTATCATATTAACACAGACACATTAGTATTATCGAGAACATATAGTGACAATGAATACAAATTAAGTCCATAAAATAAGTAGAAAGTGCGAAGTGTTAGAATTTATGTCAATGACTCAAAAATAAGTGCAAGACTCTCGTATAAGATGCTAATTAATTTGTTCTCTTTATAACTAAAAAATTAAAGTAGCATGCAACTATATTAAGAGAATTGACAAGATGGATTGAGTTATCACATATTTTGTTCAAAGGATGATTGTCAAACTTCGATGTGATGCATGACGAAAACGATTTACCCCATCAAAATAATTTGAGCTTTCACAGGCATTTGATTAAACAGATATCGTACCACCAATAAGTAAAATAACATGTTATATCGATTCACTATGGCATGCATATGTGGGTCATGTGGGGAGTGGCGACGTGCGGGCAGCAGGTGGGATCTCCGCAGACGCAGTGGTGTGAAAGATGTGGCAGCAGTGATGGCAGGGCTCGCAGGAGGAACAGCAGACCCGGCAACGAAGGAGACCAATAATATCCGCTGTGATCAACAGTACCGGGGGTGAAACGAGACACTGTGCTGAAGGAAGTAGGGAATGAACAAAAGGGAAAAACAATATAGTTGTAGTGTTGGGAAATTTATGCTCTCAGAAGGGAAATATGGGGGTGAACATAGAAGCAAAAGAAGGAAGGTGAGGGGAGGGAGGAGATTGTACGAAGGTGAGGAGGACAAATGATAAGATGAGGAATAAAAAAGTAAGAAAATGAAATAAAGAAGTAGGGGTTCGATGGAGATCAACACACGTGGAATAAGATAATAAAAATAACCTTAAAAGAACAGTACGGTGAACATTAATGGTGGTGGAGGGAGAGAGAAGATAAGACAATCCCAATAGATGAATATGAATGGAGGAAACAAATAGGAAGTAACATTTAAAATATGTGGCCGTTAATGGGTGAACATATAATGATGGGATCAATAAAAACGACAAAAGTAAGTGGGATTTAGATGGGTGAACTCAAACGGGAGAATATAAAAGATAGGGGATTGCGGTGGAGAGGCACGAACGAGGAACAAGTAAAAGAAGGAGGGAAATGGGGGGTTGGCCTCACGGGAAGAACACGGAGGGAAAAGAAATGAACGGGAAACTCGAGAGAAATCAGGTGGATAATAAGAACAGTCGGAATCAAACAAAAATAATAAAGTAAGTGGAGGTTCAGCCTCACGTCAGGAAGAAGTCATAAGGGTTTGGTATCTCACCAGAGGAAGCAGGGAGGGTTGGACATCTCGCCAGGAGAAGAAACACACAGACGTGATGTAGTTTTTTCCTTCTAACCATTACTTAACCCTAATTAGGGTTAGCTTATATTATTTATAGAAAAACATAATTACAAATATACCCAATATTTTTATACTTTAACATCAACATCATCCTTAACCTTAAAATAAAACAAAACACATAGTCTACTAAATAGACTAACAAAAATAGCCACAACTGCCTACGGAAATTTAGCAAAATTAAAAAATTGATCCTCAACATAGATATCTTTCATGATCCCCAATAAATCAAAACCATCATTTGTCCACCGGCCAAGTCGTTCCGCATCAGTCTCCCATGGTTTGAAAAAAATCGACCTCAAATTTTGACATGACGAAGAAGCATTGAAGTGAAGAGGGGAGCATCTTGCGCATGCAACACCAATAAGTTCTCATGGATCTTCAAATCACTAAATTAGCGAAGACGCTGAGTAGAGGACTCACAACTGTACCATACCAAGTCGAAATCACTATGAGTTATGCGAAATCCCACATCAACAACAACAAGAGATAATGAGCCCTGTAGAGCTATAGTGACTGACGATGAATGTAGCTCAAATAAGATCTCTGAATGGATATCAACAGATGGGTGCCAATCTACTAGATCACATGTAGAACAAAATGTAGGAACCACCACTGAATATGACTCACGTGCAGTATATGTTTCAAACACCAGATCATATATCAAATTCAACTCATACTGAACAAACAACACATGATCCCATGAGTCAGACATCGACTTCTGAAGTAGATCTATGTCAGAAGGAATACAAACCTCTTCAAAAATAGACTCACAAACCATATCCAATCCAGATTGAACAAATAAAATGTGATCCCATGATTTAGAAATTGGCTCCATAGGTGGAGCTAATTCAATGGATGACTCTCCCTGAACATCAAATCCAATTGGTGAAGGTAGATCCTATGAGTTATGGATACTCATCTCCACAGGGTGAACAACAACTTCAACTTTTGGTACTTCCTTTTGAATATATAAAGATATAGCTGTCAAGTCAGTTTGGACCATGATTGCTTGATCATCTGCCATGCATGGGACAATTGGATCAACAACAGTTTTTGGGTCGAGTGGCTTGATTAATTTTTGTTGTCCCACTCTTCGCATTTTACAAGTTCGATTAAAGCGGAAAATGCATCCTATGATGCGAGGAACTTGCAACATATACTCATTTGGGTTATGGCCGTATAACATACCCCAACGTTTTGCTAACCAATAATCACCCACAATAATATTGAGCTCATCAGAAGGATACGGAATTATCCAAGCCTCATCAATATAATGTACTTTCCCAAAATCACGAGAAAATTGCACAATAATATGACCAGTTGGTGTAATCTCAATGTCATTTGGTTGGGTCAATAAATCAACGGCAGCTTGAGAAATACGATTAAGCTACCGACTTTCATCAAAAGTGAGATTTACCCATTGGTCATTAGGAAGCCGCACACTTGTACTAAATATGACGGGATTCATAAGGAGATTTAATGATCCCAATTTATAAAAATAAATTGGTTCCCTAAGCTCTGATACCAATTTGATGCAGGACAAATATTGTTCACCCATCAAAATAATTAGAGCTTTCATGGACATTTGATCAAACAGATATCATACCACCGATAATTAAAATAACCCATTGCGTCGATTCACTGTGGCATGAATATGTGGGCCTTGTGGGGAGTGGCGGCATGCGGGCAGCAAGTGGGATCTCCGCAGACGCAGTGGTGTTAAAGCTGTGGCAGCGGTGATGACAGAGCTCGCAGGAGGAACAACAGGCCCAGCGACGAAGGAGACCAATAATATTCGCTGTGATCAACAGTATCGGGGGTGGAACGAGACACAGTGCTGGGGAGGTAGGGAATGAACAAAAGGGAACAACAACAAGGTAATAGTGCTGGGGAATTTCTACTACAGGAAGGGAAATATGGGGGTGAACATATAAGCAAAAGAAGGACCGTGATGGGAGGGAGGAGATTGTACGATGGTGAAGAGGACATATGATGAGAGGAAGAATAAAAAAAACAAGAAAATGAACTAAAGAAGTAGGGGTTCGATGGAGGTCAACATACATGGGAGAATAGAAGAAAAATAACCTTAAAAGAACAGTACGGTGAACATTAATGGGTGGGGGAGGGAGAGAGAAGAAAAGATAATCCTAAGAGGTGAATAGGAATGGGAGGAAACAAATAGGAAGTAACAGTTGAAATGTATGGTCGTTAATGGGTGAACATATAATGATGGGATGAACAAAAACGTTGAAGGTGAGTGGGATTTAGATGGGTGAACTCAAACAGGATAATATAAGAGATAGGGGATCGCGATGGATAGGCACGAACGGGGAACGAGTAAAAGAAGAAGGGAAAGGGGGGGTTTGACCTCACGGAAAGAACACGAGGGAAAAAGAAAGGAACGAAAACTCGAGGGAAACCAGGTGGATAATAAGAACCGTCGAATCAAACAAAAAGAATAAAGGAAGTGGAGGTTCGGCCTCACGTCATGAAGAAGTCAGAATGGTTTGGCATCTCACTAGAGGAAGTATGGAGGGTTGGCATCTCGGCATGAGAAGAAACACACAGACATGTTGCAATTTTTTTTTCTAACCACTGTTTAACCCTAATTAGGGTTAGCTTCTATTATTTATAAAAAAACACAATTACAAATAGACTCAATATTTTTCTACTTTAACATCAACAGTCATCCTTAACCTTAAAGCAAAACAAAACACATAGTCTACTAAATAGACTATAAACAAAAATAGCCACAACTGCCTATGAAAATATAGAAAAATTAAAAGATTGATACTCAAAATAGATATCTTCCATGACCCCCAATAATTCAAAATCATCCTCTGTCCATCGGGCAAGTCGTTCCGTATCATGATGCCTCATAAGAGAGCTATCAAGACTCTTTTATAGACTTCTTTATAAATTACAAATTAGATCCGTTGTTTGAGGTCCAGATGTTTTGAAATCCGGATTTGGCATCCGAAATCTATAAAAGTGACTTTACAAAAGAATGGTGGAGATGTTCTCCATACATTTGTACAAAAGACGACATGACATGACAAAAATATGTCTGTATCTACTTTATGAGCCGAGCTGTTGAAGCATATTTTCGTATACTGGGTAGAAACCTGTGATCTTCTTTTGACAACTTATGCATTCTTTAATAATTGTGCTTAACTGTTTCAGGGAGGTCGCGAGAGTGGGATATTCGTTAGCTTTTTTATAGAATTAACTATTCGTCTAAATATCTTCGTGTGTGATTTTGTCCAGAGAAATTAAATATTTGAAAGAACTGACATAGATCTTGGTCTCATGATCACGGATTTCTGTCTAGTACACGGAAGATGTATTTATGATGCTCTTCTTAATTGATATCAGAGTATAAGAAGAGCATCCAAGGGCGTTAAGTTGTACCAGGTGCTATTTGAGGTATTCATAAATCTATTCGTGAATACTCTGTGCTTCAACTTTTGAATTTCCATGGCTGTTATTTCAACTCTATTCGGAATTCTCGAAGTCTCTCGGATCGCTCATCCCATTGAGGACGAGTTTCTGAGTTATAATTCCCCAAATGTTGTAATAGACAGTGGCTATGAATTTGACTGTCATTTCACAACAGTATGGGATCATTATGATCGCTATTATGAGATAATACTAAAACATTTCTACCTCAATAAAACTATTAAGTGTCTCCTGTTGTTCCTTAATAACTATCGTGAAATAGATATAGTTTATCCTACATATGTGCCAATTGTCCCAAGGTTTTGTCATGATATTTCCAATGAGAATGGCATACATGGGCATTTCCCATCGAACAAATATATTCATGGGAAGGCATGCTTACGAGTGTTGATATTTCGTCAATAAAATATTATGTACTATCTCATACAGTGCCATATCATAATGCTCTATTCGTGATGTATTCAAGAAGGTTAGTTTATAACAGTCAATGGCCCCTTTATCAAACTTTTAAACTACAATCAAGACCTCTTTACGTTCAACATCACTACATTATGACAATGACATACACTTCAAACTATCAAGATGGGCACCTCCACCTCCAAAGAAACTCCAAGAAGATAGACCTATCATAGAAAGGACAAAACATAGCACATTCATATATAAGGAGCATTGAGTAAGTTATTTCAAGAGGCAAGACGACCCACTTCTCTACAATAACTGTTATTTAGCAAATGGTCCGATCCTCCCACAAAAGCAGGCAGCAAAAATATTCCTAAAAGTAACATGCCTTGAGAATATTGAGATAAGTTGAGAGGGATATATAAAAAAAGATAAAAATTCATGTTACTAAAGTCCCATTGTCCACATTACCCATGGTCCACGTGATCTCTTTATCTAATTTGGCCATCTCAACCATCTACTGTTATTTTGTTATTTATCACCGTCATCTGTCATCTCAAAACATGGTCATCATCACTGTGTAAATTGTACGTGTTGTAATATGATGACATAATTATGTCGCGATTAGGGTTGTCAGTGGGTCGAGTCCGGTCGGACTTAGGTCGGGCTGGCCTTGGACCAACCTATCAATTTTAAAGCTCGGTCTTACCTTGGACCCGACTTTTTCGTAGTTCGACTTATGCCCGACCTCGCTCAACCTCATAAATAAAACAAAAAATTAATAAATATATATATGAATGTAAAGTTTATAATATCACTAAATTAAGTAGAGTTTTAGGTGCTAATTTATTTGGATATAGAGTTTTTACATTTCAAATAAAATTTAAAAGGAATATTTATTTTGTATTAAGTAACATAAAAAATAAAATAAGAAAAAAATAACAGATCGAACCCAAAGCCTGAGCCTAGCTTGCGGGACTTTTGTCGGGCCTAGAAGTCTAGTCTGCAGGCTGATTGGGTCAACCCGACACATTGACAACTCTAGTCATGACGTTTAGACACTTAAAGTTCATGTATATATAACATACAATGGATATGAAGAGTGGAAGAAGTTGGTAGATAGTTGATGAATGACGATAGGAAAATGACGATATTGACAACTGATAGTGACAATCGACAACGAATAAGAGAGATGATCGAATTAGACAATGAGACTACAATACATGTGTACGAGATGATCCCAATCTAAATATATGATAACGTAACATTGTTATTTAAAATAATCATTTACTATAATTTCTCATATGTAAACTAGTTAGCTTAGAATTTCACGAGCTAATGTGAGGTCGTAGTATCAAATTAAACCAATGTACTTATAAGTTAATTATCAATTAAAGGTTGTCGATTGTCAGTTAAAGGTCCACATCAATTTAAAATTCTCAAACTTCGTTGGCCTGAGAGAGGCCCCACTATCCAAGAGATGTTCGACTTACTTAAGACTTAGGTTATTGGTGATTCGAGTTTGATGTTAGATAGATAGATTTACTCTTGAAATTAAGATGGGTTTTGAAATGTTACCCACATGATTTGATAATTTTCAAATGTCTTATTAACTCGTCTAATTTTGCGTCCTAGTGATTTTGACATACGAGAGACATATAAATAAGAAATTCCCCTATCAAAAAAAATGCAAAAGCTCTCGAGATCTTTCTACGAACACAGTGTCATTGTTTATTTAACTTAAACATATCTAAAACATCCTTTCATCCCTCTTTTGTTTGTAACAATAAAAGTGTTCTATAAAGATGTTTACAAAATTTGACCTTACATGATTCTTTGCCAGTTATAACATGTTAAATTGATTTTTACAATACATCATCCATTTAAATGGAAAACTGTTAACGTACATGTCAAAAAGTGAATTGTAAATATTTTAATGTCTAAAAAAGTCTTATCAAATGTACCCTTAAAATTTATTCTTTTTTGTTTACATTACATACCTTATTAAAAGTGAATTTAAATATAATTATATATTTCGTTTATACTTTGATGTGTACCTTCTTTATTTGAATTGAATATCATATATATTCTTATTGTCGCTTTTATGTGAACAAATCATTATATTTTTAATAGCGTTGAATAAGGTGACAAAATATTATATAGATATTTTAACACAGGTTTACCAAAATTTTTTTTATGATATTAAATTTATGTAAGAAGAGTATATATCTAAATAGAAATATAAGATAGAATCTCGTGTAACTTAATAAATATATGTATGAATGTAAAGTTTACAATCTCACTAAATTAAATAGAGTTTTATATGTTAATTTAATTGGATATAGAGTTTTAAAATTTCAAATAAAATGTAAAAGAAATATTTATTTGTTAGTAAGTAAAATAAATAAAATGAAATAAGAAAAAAAGAACATGTCGAACTCAAAGCCTGGGCCTAGTTTGTGGGACCTTTGTCAAGCCTAAAAGTCTAGTCTACAAGTCTGTCGGGTCAGCACGACCCATTGACAATCATAGTCATGACGTCTAAACACTCAAAGTTCATGTATATATAGCATACAATGGATATGAAGAGTGGAAAAAGTTGGTAGATAGTCGGTGAATGGCGATAGGAAAGTGACGATATTGACAAATGATAATGACAATCGACAACGAATGAGAGAGATGATCGAATTAGGTAAGGAGACTATGGGAGACTACAATAAGTGTGTACGAGATGATTCTAATTCAAATATACGATAACGTAACATTATTATTTAAAAATATTCATTTACTATAGTTTCTCATATGTAAGAGAGTTGGCTTAAGATTTCATGAGCTAATGTGAGGTCGTAGTGTCAAATTAAACCAATGTACTTATAAGTCAATTATCAATTAAAGGTTCACATCAATTTAAAATTCTCAAACTTCGTTGGCCTTAGAGAGACACCACTATCCAAGAGATTTTCGACTAACTTAAAACTCAGGTTATTAGTGATTCGAGTTTGATGTTAGATGGATATATTTACTCTTAGATTTAAGATATGTTTTGACATTTTTTAAATGTCTTATTAACTCATCTAATTTTACGTCATAGTGAGTTTGATATACGAGAGATATATAAAGAATAAATCCCCCTGTCAAAAAGTTTACAAAAGTTATCGAAATTTTTCTACCAGTACAATGTCATTATTTATTTAACTTCAATATATATAAACAGCCTTTCATCCCTCATTTGTCTGCAACAATAAAAGTGTTTTATAAAGATGTTTATATAATTTGACTTTACATGATTCATTGGCCATTTATAACATGCTAAATTATTTTTTTGAATACATCACCCATTTAAATTGAAAACATGTTAGTGTAAAGTGAATTTTAAACAATTTAATATCCATAAAAGTCTTACCAAATGTACCCTTAAAAATCATTATTTTTTTGTTTACGTTACGTACCATATTAAAAGTGAATTTAAATATAATTCTATCTTTCATTTATATTTTGATGTGTACCTTCTTCACTTGAATTGAATATCATATATATTTTTATTGTCATTTTTATGTGAAAAAATCATTATTTTATCAATAGCATTGAATAAGGTCACAAAATATTATATAGATATTCTAACATAAGTTTACCAAAAAATATTTTTGTGATATTAAATTTATGTAAGAAGAGTATATATGTAAATAGAAATATAAGATAGAAACTCATGTAAATTAAATTTTGTATACATATAAAATATCTTCATGTATCCTTAACTGTTTGCATAATTAATAATAAGAATAACGCCATTCTTATCCCCTCATATACTAAGGTCGCGTTTGACAACACAATGGGAGAAGAATTATGGTCTCGAAATTCACCCTCTATTTGAATGCCAAACGTAGCCAGTATACCATTGTCACGTCATATTATTCAAAAGTTTGGTTATGAGTTACGTATCAATATAAAAAAAGAGAACAATTTTCATAATATTCAAAAGATGATATTCACCAACTTTTTCTCATTTTGTAACCGCATTCGGATACACTTGTAAGTGTTATTTTTTTTTCAAAATATCTTACACTATACAAGACTTGCACAATCAAGGACTTGTACAAAAATATGAATTACATTTGGGTGAGTTAAGTTTTCTAGGGAGATGATGGCTTGGGTGTCATTTTATGTAAATAAGTATAGGTGGAACTTTTGAGTGTAAAGTTTCACATAAATAAGTTGACATTTTCTGTAAATAAGTATACGTGAAACTTTTGGGTGACATTTCATATGAATAGGTAGACATTTTTTGTGACATTTCGCGTAATTAGATAGAACTTTTGAGTTAAAATAGAAATTCATTATCATAAAAGCTTTCGAAAGTCGTGAAAAACTCCTCTTCCCTTGTTTTGAAGGATTTTTAGTTGTCCTTAACGCTGAATATGTCTCCCCCTATTGTCAAACTAAAAAAATGCACAAAATTTAATGTCTTATGAGCTATTTGGAAATGTGTTGAGATGGATTCAAATCATTAGAGTCCATGGCACAATACAATACGTTTCCAAATGTCACATAAATGATTTCCATAATCCTATTGTATTGTCAAATGTATCTTAAACATATGATACAATTATTTATGAATAAACTATTATAAATTTGTGTTTGGTATGACTTTGCCAACTAGATTGTAACGATTATAGCACCATTGCGGGGAGATAAGTGAGGGATATGAGCATTAAATACTCTAATTAGTTGTTTTGATTTCAAACTATGTTTTTTCTAATAGTAGAGATAGATTGATGGAAATCAACACCGGGTATTAATATTTTTCTATTATATTTGTGTCCTTTTATTTACAGTTATATCCTTTTGTAATTGGATACGCAATTGTATGGCAAGTATAAGCCAAAATGTGACTCTTTAGATTTTAGCGAGTTTATTTGTAAAAGTCTAGTAAGTCCAACAAGGGCTCCCACCTTCTTATCCATCGGTCCACCTAGGCTTTAGGACCCACGTGGGGCTGGTCAAATGTCGAAGGTGGGCTTCTAAAAGACTTGACCATTCAAGGGGACAAAGAGGATAGAAAGTCAATATTCTCTCCCCTTAAAGTCAAGGGGGCGCCCCCTTCCACTAAGTATTTTTTTATTTTTATTATTTTGACCACATGGTGATTAAATCTTCTATCCCTTGTATACCACTCCCCTAACCTATATATGAGGATAGTTCGGGTCATTTTACATTTCTTATATAAACCTTGTATTTTATTAATTACATAGCATTAATGAAGAGAAAATTTCCATTTGTGCTCACAAGGCCCAAGGGCGCCCCTCTCTCCCCCTTAGAACCGTGAGAGCTCTGATTTCAGAGGTGTGAAGCCTCTCCTCCACCACCTCCCTGAGTGTGAAGCTCAGCACCACCGCCGCCGCCGCCATCAATTCGCTATCGCACCACTGTCACCGCTTCTTCGGAGTTCTGTCCATCCCTGCACAAAACCATATTGCGAGATTTTTAGCTCTCCATCAGGAGGTCAGGTCGCGCCCAAAATTGGAGGGTAAGTCTCCCACGTTCCCCCATCATCCACAAAAAAATTCAGCCCATTAAACATACGTTTGCTGTTTTTACCATTTCTTTCTTTCCACCCCAGCAATATGCCCTTTGTGCAGATCTCTGTCCAGCAACCCATTTATTCCCCCTTTTGACCCCCTTCCCAAATTCAGATCGATATGAAATTTGGACTGGGTGTTCTGACCACAAAAATCCACATCCACAAATTTTTTCACAAATTTAGAATTTCATTTATCCATCTGAAAAATTAAATCTCAGTCCAAAATATGTTCTATCCTATGCAGTCTAGATCCGACCCCTGTCCAGTAAAAAATCAATTTCCCTGTCAAACCACCTTTAGAAAATCCACTAAAAACATTGGCGTCTTCCTTACTTCTCCCTCTCTATCTTTTATAAAGAGACAAACTCCTAGATCCGACGTTTTTCCTCCGGTCAACGCCCATTGTCAAGAAGATCCAAATCTGTCCTGCGAGATCTGGTTCTGTGAACTAACATGTTGTAAATTCGTCCAAGGCTAGTAAAGAGATAGAAAAAATTACTTCTCTGGCTTGGGGTCGTATATCTCTAAAAGGGCTTTCCAACGGCGCAATTTTCGCGACGATCCAATGTCAGGATTGATCACAACAGCCGATCTCGTCGGGTCGCACAACCCTAAAACAACAAAACAGACCCGGGACAACAATCTTCACCGCCCGACAATCGGAGCCGCCCGGCCTCCCACCAGCAGCGCCAGCCCGATCGCCTTCCAGGGATCGTTCCTCCAGGCAGCCCCTTGGCAACGGGACCCACCCTGCCCAGTTTGGACATCTGAGCAGCATGTGGGGCCCACAACCCGCAGCGCGCGTCATCCAGATGGCACTGGCGGAGCTGTCCAACACGCTGCCCGTCAACCCAATATCGGCCCTCCTGGGCCCACGTTGTAGTCATTTACCTTCCTGCGTGGAGTGGACAGTAAATTAAATTATGTAATTATTGTAATTATTTTACCGGGAGGTATCGTACTTGGCCGGGGTCATCTTCCCCACGTCCGGAGCGTGGAGGTACACTCGCCACCCTCCTTGTAGGCATTTACTTTACTCGTATACTTTTGAATGTCGCTGCTAGAGTGATAGGTTACTTAGCTCGATATATATTTTTATCACCGCTGCGAGAGTGAGTGAGTGACCCGTCTCGTGACTCAATCCGAGTACACGCGGAAGAGCCGACTGTGAGCGACGTCACGCGGTTCGGGGAAGAGCGGAGAAGACGCGGAGCGCGCGCGGGCTCCTTCTTTTTTGTTTGTTTGTTGCAACACAGAAATAAGAGAAGGGAGAGAAGGGGCCACCACGGGAGATTGCTCCGGCGGGGTGAGCGGGACAAGTGTGATATAGCAAAATATGGGGGTTAAACGGCCATAGCGGGAAGTGACTCGCCGCGGCCTCGGGGGGACGGGAATGGTGCAGAAATTAAATAACAAGAATTGAAACGGCCATTGGGGAAGTGACTCGCCGCGACCTCGAGAATATGAGCAAATAATAAGATGACAGAATATAAATAGAATACAAAGAGCGGGAATTTAAACGGCCATTGGGGAAGTGACTCGCAGCGGCCTCGAGAACATAAACAGATAAGAATATAACGTATAAGAACGTGAATTTAAACGGCCATTGGGGAAGTGACTCGTCGCGGCCTCGAGAACACGAACAGATAAGAATATAGCATATAAGAACAGGAATTTAAACGGCCATTGGGGAAGTGACTCGCCGCGGCCTCGAGAATATGAGCAGAATATAACAGAGTATAAAGAGAATATAAGAACGGAAATTTAAACGGCCATTGGGGAAGTGACTCGCCACGGCCTCGAGAATATGAGTAGAATATAACAGAGTATAAAGAGAATATAAGAACGGAAATTTAAACGGCCATTGGGGAAGTGACTCGCCGCGGCCTCGAAAACAAGATGTGATCGCCAGGGGCCGAAAGACCCCAAAATAAGAAAGTGATCGCGCCTACCTCAAGGGCGAGAGATGGCGGGTTGCTTCTTCCTCTCCCTCCGGCCGGCCGACGGAGAGGGCTTTCCTCGGCTACCCTTGCAAAACAACGACAAACAAATGACAAGTGGATTAGAAAGATGGAGGTGTAGTATTCAAATCCTTGCGATAAAAAATAACGAAATGATGGCAAGACACACACCTGGTTGGTGTTACCTTTTAAACCCCTCTCGGACTCGAGTATGAGTAAAATGAGATGATGGATGTAAGAAGTGTATAAGAAAAGGCGCCCTTATGAAGGGGGATAGGGGATGCAAAATGATGAATGCAAAAGAACTACGAAGAAAAGGAAAGAATTGGCTTATTGGATGTGCCGATGGTGAAATCCGGCGGAGCTCCAGCAGCGTGGGGATGACGTGGAAGCGCGGTGGATGAAGACGACCTTCCTCTCGCGAGCGTAAGCACCCGAGAAGCCGGCAGAACCTCCACCTACAAAAGAACCCACGGGTTAGAAAATGACTCCGTAGCCTCTGGGCTCCGGCAGCCTATCGGATCACTTCGAAGCTCTTCCAGAACTGAGGGGGGGTATCTATTTATAGAGCTCCGGAGGGTGAAGGCGTCCAGGACCCTGGACACCTCCATCAGGGCCGAATTAATATTTTATTCTATTTTTATATATTTTTTTGGAATACTTTTGTGGGGGCGTCCAGGGTCCCGGACGCCTCTAACAGGTCCACCGAAAACCGACGACGGCCGCACGCGGTTTGGCACAACGCGTGGTTTTGTGAGCGGCGCCTCGTGATTCAGAAATGGGCGCGTCCAGGGGCCTGGACGTCTTCAAAATTTGGATTTTTTCACACACGACAAACCGTCGTTCGGTGGCCAGCGCCCGTGAGAGAGTTGATGGAGGCGTCCAGGGGCCTGGACGTCTCCAAAATATATTATTTTTATTTTTCTTTTGTCTTTTTATGTCAAAGCTGGCATTATATTTTTTTTATTTTTATTTTTATGGAGGCGTCCAGGGGTCTGGACGCCTCCATTAATATATATATATATATATATATATATATATATATATATATATTTATTTATTTATTTATTTGTTTGTTTGTTTTTTTATGCCAACTGGCATTTTACACATATTTTTTATTTTTATTTTTATGGAGGCGTCTAGGGGCCTGGACGCCTCCATTAATATATATATATTTTATTTAGTTTTGGGCCCTGAGAAAATAAATAAATAGAATTAAAAATACCCATTAAAACCCACCCGGGTCCTCAATCGGCGACTGCCCGGCAGACACCTTCTTGGTTCCGGAACCTCTTGATGCGTCTGACTGGTGTTGATGCCGTCCGAATGCCGTGACGAGACGATTTCGGATGCCGAAAAAGGCAGAAGAAGACCCAAGAAAAGGAAGTACTCGAGTGATTCGAAATGCGTAAGCCGTCGCGGGGCGTCGTATAGTAATATGAGACTTTCTCAGGGGACGTTAAGAATGGCGTGTCTACAGCTGCCCCGCCTTGGCGTCTGCTTTGCAAGGGAGCGACACGTAGTGGAATGGTATCGAAGTGGAGTGAAATGTAGTGGGAGCGGACTGATAAGTTGATGCCAAGGTGTGATGAGACATGTTTTTGACGTTACTGTTTGGAATCTTTCCTAAAGTTTCAATGAGGCGACCTTGAAGAAGGTCTTTCAAATATTGACGATTGCTTGGACGGAGGTCAAATAAGGGAGGGTGAGATGTGCGCTCAGGCACGAAACAAAAAGAGACCAACTTCTCGGTGTGGAAGTACCTGGGTCATAAACCTGCAGGTTTCACCTTTGGGGAGCGGTTACCAGCCAACGTGGAAGTGCTGCGGCCAAGGTGGGTCAAACAAGGTAAAAAGAAATATCTGAGGGTCTGTCCAAATAAGGGTCTCCTTTTAGAAGAGCAACGTAGGGCCGTTTCAAGGAAACTCAGTATTTCATTCGGAGTGGAATATCTCATATTTGTAGGAATTGAAGCACAACGGCCTTCGCAATCGAATCGCTTGAATGATCTTCCGCAATAAATCAAAGTCCTATATGAATGCATGCTGGGTTAAAATAAAATTTTAAAACAAACTAAAATAGAAAATAGCCAAGGATAATATTGTCAACTTGTTAAGAACGGGTCAGGATACCGATCCGGTGAGCCGACACTGGGCTGGGGCCCGTTTATCCGCGCACCAACTCACTGAATGGAACCGTCGTCCCCATGCTACCACAAGTTAACGGCCTATTCGTACAACCCAAATTCTCCCGGGATCATCATCATTTTTGTTGAAGGGGAACTCAAATCCCAGATTCGTTCGGGCCGCAAGGTCCTTGACATGTTCTAGTAGCGTAGGTATCATATACTACGATGCATGACATGGTGGGACCAACCATTGAAAGGAGGGACAGGAGACTGGACAAAGACGTCCGTTAGTAAAACCTGCACAGACTAGCAAAGGTTAGCAACATCAAAAAGTAGCAGAATCACAGCAGAATCGCACCACAATGGGAAGGAGATCTAGCCAAAATCCCGACATTGACCGCTGATGTGACATGTTCTGTCCTGTAGCGATCTTCCCTTCCTATAAGAACTCCCCTTAGGCTAGTTCATTCAAATGCACCAAGGTGGGTTTTGGAAGCTCAGGAGAGGAAAGAGAGGAGAATCTAGAGATTTTCTGGATGGAAGGAGAGTCTTCCCGCGTTATGAAGAGGAGCAGGCTTAGCAGCGAGATCAGGCGACTCTCCGACCTCGAGGGTCATCTGAGTGGGACGATCTTGTCGCATATGGTAAGCTGATTCATTTCAAATTTTCCATGTGAACCTTCTTCTTACTTCCTTCATTTCTTCTTTCTTTCCTCTTCCAGCTATATCCACTCTTCCCAGGCCCGAGGAAGTTTTCCAAACTGCCATGGCTTTCAAACTAACTTCCAATATCTCCATTGGCATGAGGGCCATACTCTCGAAGTGGCATCTGCAGGGGCTCCTTATTCACGCCAAACATTACGAGAAGATTCGTATGGACTGGGCGGCTATGGGCGCACTAGTGGAGATCTGGCATCCCCAGACCCACACTTTTATCTTCCCGACCTTCGAGGTTACCATCCTCCTCGAGGAGGTGGAACTTCTGCTCGGATTGAAGAAATTCAAGAGTGACGGGAAGGTGAAGGCTATGCGGATGCTGACACGGGAGACTTCTGAAAGCGTCCTTGGAAGCTTCATGCCGCCCGACGCAGCCCGAAAGGTCCGTACTCAAAAGGGGATCGATCTCCAAAAGCTTGCGGAGTGGGTCATGGACGCCCTGAGAGGGTCACCAGACGATGACTATTTGGAGGGAATCATGAAGGGGTTCACTATCTGTCTGGCGGGTGCTCTCTTGTTTCCTTATACCGACAACATAGTGGAGGAAGACCAACTGAGTGCTATCTGCGGGATCTGGCGTGGAAAGAGGGTGGGACCCGCCGTCCTTGCCTATCTTTACAGCGGCCTTACTGCCTCGAGCATGGGTAAGCCTCCTTTTGGTTGCGCACTTGTCTTAAATTGTTGGCTTGATCTGCACTTCAAATTCGACCACCGCGAGGGAATGCCAACTGCTTCGAAACTTTTCCAACAAAGCCCGCTTCACCACATAGCCGACGTGTTAGGCTTCGGTGGTACTGTAGTGAACCGCGTTCCGTGGCTGAAGAAACGTGAAGATTGGCGGTCTCACTTCCGCACCGTGACACAAGGCTTCTTCACTTGCGCACCGGCATGTTTGCTTTCGCTTGATCTCCTCATGAGGCCTTCTCCCGAAGTTGATCTTCAACTGATCGGTGCGACCGGGTTCGTCCTTTATAATGCGCATCGGTGCTGCCTCCAGATTGGCATCCCACGCCATTCGTTCCCGCCACCGATTGGCATCGTTCCTTTGAAGAAAAGGGAGTTGGGCACTGAAGCGGACGCGAAGGAAGCGAAGGCCATTAAAGCTCCCTGGAAGACAAGTGTTGCAGGAAAGGCCTTAGCGCACGTGGTGGAAGAATGCGAGCCGTAGAGGGCTTATGTAACCGAACTGGGGAAGTTAAGGCCTAAGGCGCCTAAACCCCTGATGTAGCTCACTCTGCTTTTCTGTTGGAATAAAATCTGGCATTGATGTTTTGGGACCCCCGTCCACTTAATTATTATTATCTTTTTTTGTGATTTTTCTTTTTCATTGTGTTTTTATTTTTTTGTTTGGATTATATACATACTCTTATCTTTTTACTTTTATTATATATATATACTTTTTTTAAAAAAATTTTTATTATGGGGGCGTCCAGAGGGCTGGACGCCCCTAATTTTATATTTTTGATTTTTTAAGTTTTTTTGTCTTGGGGGCGTCCAGGGGACTGGACGCCCCTATGTTTTATTTTTTTAGTTTTTTTGTTTTGGGGGCGTCCAGGCGCCTGGACGCCCCAAAGAGGCTGGATTCTATATATATGGGGGGGCTCCCCCCCTTTGCTCAATTACTGTTCATTCAAACCGCCCAGTCAATCCAGACGACCCATTCTTCGTCCCAATGGAGCGAGGAGGATCGAGCCAGGGTCCACAGAAGCGGAAACGACGGGCTCGTCGTCCGAGGAGGCTGAGGGATGATGCCGAGGAGGCTGCTGCGGCGGAGGAGATTGCCGCGGGTGTGGAGGCTCTTCCTTTGGCCTTGGAGGCTGCAGTGGACGCTGGCGACGCGGCAGAGGACGAGCATGATCCGGTAAGCCCCTTATACCTCCATTCTATTGGTTCACTGGGTTAAAAGGGCGGACGAGAGGCTGTGTGAAGAACGCCGGGTGTGAGGGAAGGAGGCGTCCAGGGGCCTGGACGCCTCCACATTTTCTTTTTCTTTTTATTTTATTTTTTTATTTGTTTACGAAAATAATATAAATATAATTAAAAATAAGGAGGCGTCCAGAGCCTGGGACGCCTCCATGATAATATATAATTTATTAATATATTTTTTGTTTTGGTTTTTGGGTTTTTTCTAAAAAAATAAAATAAAATAAAGGAAATGGAAAGGAGGCGTCCAGGGGCCTGGACGCCTCCACAAAAAATAAATATTTTAAAAAGAAAAAATAAAATAAAATGAATAAGTAGTATATTAAGTGTTATTGTTTATTACTATTCATGATGCTGATGTGTTCTCTATTGGTTTTGTGGTGTGCAGGGCGTGATGAAGGGACGGATCAGCTGGTCCCTAGTGGTGGCAGCATACCGTGGGCTGCCGGGCTTCCAGAGGGCGCGTGTGGACGCCATGGGCTTTGGAGCTTTCCTTAGGATCGAGCCCTTCCGGCTCGACCTTCCTCTTATCCAGGCACTGAGGGAGCGGTGGCACGCACTGAGCCGGGCGTTTCTGATGCCCTGGGGGCACATGGTGCCGACACTGGAGGACGTGGCTCGGATTACCGGGCTACGAGTTGACGAAGAGGCAGTCAACGGGGTCACCTACCCCGACTACCGAGAGAGTGCCCTGGACCTGCTGTGGTTAGAGACGAGCGTGACTGATAGAGATAGCAGGGTGGTTGGCCGAGTGGAGATCATGGAGGCGCTCGGATTCGTCGACCCGCGCCAGCGGGTTAGCGAGATTGGAGCGGAGTTCTTGGCTCGACTAGAGGGGGATGCTCGTGCAGCTTTCACCCAGGATCCGAGCGAGAGGGAGCTGGTGGATCTAGACCTTCGGAGGTTTCTTTTCTTCTTCCTGGGCCGCCTTCTGCTGGGGACGAAGGGGGACGGCATCCACTGCCGCTTCCTCGGGATTCTGGCGGACCTTGACAGAGTGGGGCACTACGCGTGGGGAGCGGCTGTGCTTGCCCATTTGATTGCTGATCTCTCCCAGACTTTGGAGAAGGAGACGACAGTCAGCGGCTTCGCACCTTTTCTCCAGGTAAACATTTTATTTATGCATTCCCACAGTTAAATATGCAATTATTGTACTAATGATGTATGATGGATGCAGGTGTGGAGCTATTACTATTTCTCGATGGGGAGGGCTAGGAATGGGAACAGGAGGGCCGTGCCTCTGGCGCGGTGGTGGAGGCCGGTCGTGGTTGCAGTACCCCACGGCTACCAGCTGGCGTCACTTCGTCGGGAGCTGAGCGAGTATCCCGAGGCCATGGTATGATGCGTATGATTTTTTATGTTTTTATGCATGTGACTATCATGATATATGCATGGTGATGCAGGTGGTGTGGAGGCCCTACCTGGGCATGGGCGATGCTGGCCAGCCCTGGGTTGTAGCGGGTCTTCCTCGTTTCAGGCGGGACGTGTGGGTCCATTGCCTGAACGAGATCGAGCCGCTTCGGCTGATGCTGGTTATGAGGACGTTGGGGCTGGCCCAGGAGTGGGTTGATGTAGAAGAGCCGGCCCGCATTGAGCGGAAGACCAAGGGGAAGGCGAAGGTTGTGGACTGGCGTACGCGCTTTCCAGCATAGTACCAGGACTGGCAGCAGGGCGGGGTCCCAGTGGTGTCCCATGTACAGGACAGCACAGACTACATGAGACGGTACCGAGCTACGTATGGGGACCGCCTCTTCCTTAGTGGTATGGCAGGGGTAAGTGAAATGAGAATGCTTCACTCTTTTATATGTATATGTATGTGGTACTAACTTACGTGCAATGCAGGATGCTCGTGATACTATGATCGCCGACCTGCGGGCCCAGTTGGCGGACGCCAGGCGGCAGTTGGTGGCCATCCGACAGGAGTTGGAGATCCTGGTGAGTTTATGTGATGCATTTTTTTATGACCTGGATTTTTGATGCTTAGCCTTTGACTGACGTTTGCCCCGTGTTTGAGCGGGCCCACCAGACAGCGGCAGCCGGGACGGCTGGTGGAGCGGGTTCCAGTCCGCGGGGCCCTCCTCCGGAGGTTTATGCCCTCCAGGAGCAGCTGGCGTATGCGGTGGCTCGGGCTGAGGAGGCCGAGCGTGACCGCGAGGCTCGAGTGAGCGCTTGCCTGACCTTGACTCTCTTCTGGCTGCTTTCCTTCTATCACTGTTGTTCTCTTATGGTGCATGCGTGCTTTGACAGGTGGCCGAGATCCGGGAGGCGCTGGCGCGTGCTGTTCGTGCCGAGCAGGAGCGCGACGCCCGGATTGCGGAGCGTGACGCCCGGATTGTGGCACTGGAGGAGGAGCGTCGACGGGAGGCTGAGGAGCTCCCTCGTGACGTGCTGGATCTGCAGATCGCCCTCGAGCTGTCGAGGAGGGAGGCGATGAGAGAGAGAGAGGAGAGGGAGAGAGAGAGGGAGGAGCGACAGCGGGATCAGACCGAGAGGAGGGCTCTGGAGGCCCAGCTGCTGGAGCTCCGATTGAGTCTCGGCACGGCGGAGGGGAGGCTTCGGGAGAGCGAGGAGCGGTACCAGAGGGCGAAGGAACGCGGGGCGCGACTTCGTCAGTCTGGTTCTTTTTCCATGGGCAGCTATCTGGTCTCTTCGGTCGAGGAGCGTCGTCGCGCCTTCGAGGCTGGAGTGCCACCGCAGGGCGAGGCGAGCATGGCTTCTCAGGGTTCGCAGAGGCCCCCTAGGGATCCCCGGCAGAGGAGGGAGGAGAGAGATGACCAGGAGGGTGATGGTGAGAGTTAGAGAGTTGCTTGTACACGTCACCCTTCTCACTGTATGATGTACTTTCGGCTATTATATGAAATGGAAATGACTTTTTTTGTGTTGTGTGTACTTTTCTCTCTCCCACATTTTCTTCTTTGCACTGAGTTGTCCTTCGAGGCACGCTCCACGAGACCTTACCCTGAACAGCGGAGAACTACACTTTGCACGGGGGGATTCTGTTTCCTTTCTCCCCCTTTTGGGCGCGTCCAGGCGCGAGGACGCGTCTTAATCCTTGAATTCAAATTTAAAGCGTTGGGTGGCCTTTCTTCTCCCGTGCCTTACCCGCAAACGAGCCCGCCTTCCGCCGAAACTCGCTTGCCCCTTTTTTCGTCTTCCTCCTCTTTTGATTGATGGAGTTCGGTGGGCCCGATCATGGTGAAGGTGGAGAGGGACGAGGAACTCCTCGCCCGAGAAGGGACGCGTCAGAGTACGGAACGGCGTCCATGGAGGAGGAAGGGCCGCTTCGGGCCCCCGAGGGACCCAAGGGGCCCGATGGCGCGGGAGGAGGTGAACACGGCTCGGTGAGTGCTTGGTTTTCCCCCTCTTTGATCCATTTTGAGTTTTGAAGCAAGCCGTGCGAAGGGGGAAAGGGTTCGGCTAGTGTCGCACTTAAATGATGGACGCGTCCTAGACATGGGACGCATTATTTTTGACTGATGTGGGACCCCTTTCTTGGTGCAGGACATGGCAAAGACCCTGGGTCTGGCCGATGAGTGGGCGAGTGCGGACGAGCCGAGCCGCGTTAGGAGGGAGAGTCGCGGCAAGGCGAGGCTCGAGGACTGGCCCGTACGTCTCCCTGTACAGCAAGGGGGTGTACTGGTGCAGGACAGTGCCGACTTCCTGCGGCGGCAGAGAGAGAGTTACGCGGGGCTTCCCCAAGCTGGGGACACGCGTGGCATCGGCGGCTCGCGCGCCCAACTGTCAGAGACTAGGCGGCAGCTGGCCGTCGCTCAACATGAGCTGTCGCTCCTGGTAAGTTACGTGCCGCACTTTTATCTTCAGATTTTGGAGTTTCACTGACGGCCGTTGTTTATTTTGTTCCAGCATGCCCAGCAGACAGCGGCGGTGGGAGTGGCTGGCGGATCTTCCAGTTCCTCGGCCCCTTTTCTCGAGATTGCCTCCCTCCGGGAGCAACTTACCGGTGCGGTGGCCCGCGCGACCCGAGCGGAAGAGGAGCGTGACGCCTGGGTGGCGACTGTAGCGGAGCTGCGGCATCGTGGTGAGGAGAGACCTTCTCCAGACATCCTGGAGTTAAGGGTTCTTCTGCAAATGATGAGGAGAGATGCAGAGAGAGAGAAAGCCGAGAGAAGGTCCGAGCGACAGCGGGATCTGACTGAGAGGAGGGCCTTGGAGGCCCAAGTGAGGGAACTCCAGCTGGGCCTTCAGGCCATCGTGCAGAGGCTAGGAGGGATGGAGACGCGCTACGAGAGAGCGCGAGAGTTCGGGGAGCGACTCCGCCAGTCCAGTCGCTTTGCCGCCAGTGGCTTCTTCGCCACGCCAAGGGAGGAGCAGCGAGTCACTGCTGCGGAGCAAGCGCCCAGAGGCGAGGCATGTGCTACTGCACGGGGATCCCGGAGGCTTCTGAGGGACCCTCACCTCGGGGGAGAGGAGGAGAGTGCCCAGAGAGATGAGTGATGGTTAGGATTGGCGAGCTAGTGGACCCGCCACCGCGTGAGAGTTCGGGGAGCGACTCCGCCAGTCCGGTCGCTTTGCCGCCAGTGGCTTCTTCGCCACGCCAGGGGAGGAGCGGCGAGTCACTGCTGCGGAGCAGGCGCCCAGAGGCGAGGCAGGTGCTACTGCACGGGGATCCCGGAGGCTTCTGAGGGACCCTCACCTCGGGGGAGAGGAGGAGAGTGCCCAGAGAGATGAGTGATGGTGAGGATTGGCGAGCTAGTGGACCCGCCACCTCTCTATGATTGTAGTGTTTGTGACGGCTTATGTAGAATTATGAATGGAGTGATTTGATTTTCTGCTGTTTATTTGTTCTTTTATGCGTTCCTTCTTCCCTACACTTCTTCTCCTTTGCACTGTTCCCATGTGATGGGTCTACCGAGACTCCGCCCAGAGCGGAGAATCGCGTCTTGTTGTGACCATTTTCCACGGGAATCTGCCGTCGAAGTCAATAATGACGGCCCTAGTTTCTTTTCCCGAATGCTGTGTCAAATTTTACGGACGTCCTCCAAATCATGATAGGGTATCTCTAGACAACATAGGGGCTATTCGTCGTATTCTTCGTCCAGTCAATCACCCTGTGCGCGCAGTGAAGTGACACACGGGCCCGCATGGCAGGTGCCTCATTGCGAGGGCTATCATCAACAAGTGATGGAGGCAATCTTGGCCCGCACTCCTTCCGTTTCTATAAATTCTTGTCCCTTTTATTTTCCCAGGTATATCGAGAGCTAACTCGAGGAGCACAAGTTCTCACGGGAGAGGAGGAGTTTGAAATTCCGAGGGTTGGATGGAGGGCGAATCTTCCCATTCCTCGAAGAGAAGCAGGTCCAGTGGTAGTAGTTCTAGGAGGCTTTCAGACCTTGAAGGGCACTTGAGCGAAAGGGCCCAATCACAACTCGTAAGCCAAGTTTTCTTACCCCTTTTCATTCTTTCTTCCTTTCTTCTGACCAAACCTCACCCTCATTCCTTGTATGTGTAGGTTGTGATGAAATCACAAATCTTATGGGAGTTGGTAGTAGCAGCGTACAGGGGCCTCCCAGATTTTCAGAAGGCGAGGCTAGACGTGATGAGATTTGGTACCTTCCTTCGGATCGAGCCGATCTAGCTCGACCTGGTCCTGATCCAAGCCTTGTGTGAGAGATGGGACCCAGTGAGTCGGGCATTCCTGATGCCGTGGGGGCACATGGTGCCCAGCTTGGAGGATGTGGTCCGGATCACAAGCCTGAAGGTAGAGGGCGAGGCAGTGACCGGAGTCACTTACGCGGACTACAGAGAAGGTGCCCAAAAGTTACTGGGTTTGGACCTAGATGGTCGGAAAAATAGGTCGGTAGCTAGGGCGTCCCTGATGGATGCATTAGGGCTCACCGACACTCGTCGGCGGGACGATGAATCCTCAGAAGAGTTCATGGAAAGGATCGAAATAGGATGCCGTGCCGTGTACTGCACAGATTTCGACAACTGGGAAAGATGCAACATAAATTTGAGGAGATTTTTCCTCTTCCTTTTGGGGAGATTGGTACTGAGCTCGAAAGGGGACGGTATCCAATGTTGCTTCCTGGAGCTGCTGTCAGACCTTGAAAGAGTAGGGTATTATGCCTGGGGAGCCGCCATGCTGGCACACTTGTTTGCAGGCCTATTCCAAGAAACAGATCGTGAGATGACTGTGAGTGGTTTCACACAATTCATCCAAGTATTTTTTGGTTTTGCTTGTTTTGTATTTTTTTTTTGTGTTTTTGCAAAGTACTGATGACTTGCGTCGAGCAGCTGTGGAGCTATTATTACCTCCCTATGGGGAGAGCTCGGCATTGGCGACCCGTGATGGTGCCGTTAGCCAGGCGGTGGGAACCCATCATGAGTTCGGCACCCCTAACCTACCAACTGATGGTGCTAAGGCGGGAGCTACAGGAGTTCCCTGCAGCGATGGTAAACTGGAGACCCTACTCAGATATGGTCGATGCTGACCAGCCGTGGGTTCTAGCAAGTCGTGCCCGGTTCGGACGGGAACTGTGGATGCACTGCCTGAATGAAATCGAGCCGCTTCGGCTACGATTAGTTATGAGGACTTTAGGACTGGCTCAAGAATGGGTGGATTCAGCTGCGCCACCTCGTGTCGGGAGAAAGACGCGGGGACCGGCGACCTGCATTGACTGGCGCGTGCGATTCCCCGAACAGTACGAGGACTGGCAACGGGGTGGCACGATTGTAGAATCACAGGCGCGGGATAACGAGGACTACTTGCGTCTATATAGGACAAAGTACGCAGAACGGTTCCAACCCCGGGGACTTGTGGAGGTAGGTTTCCCCTTTTCTCTTCTTTTCTTTCTCCTTTTCTTGGTTTTCTGGTGAAAATGCTAACTTGTAAGGCTGTAGGATGTCCGGGATGCCATGATAGCGAATTTACGAACTCGCTTGGCAGAGATGGAACAACAGTCGGGTGATGCCCGCGGAGCTACGAGCGCCTTGGTAGGTGTACAGTACTTTCCTAATTAAAACCCCAGATTCCAGATGTTGGCTGCTAATTCACGCGATCGTAGCATGCCCAGATTGGCGCGGCTTCCCCAGCGATGGGAGTGGGTGGTGCCTCTTCCGGTTTGTGGATTCCTACCTCAGAACTTGACTCGCTTCATGAGCAACTTGCTCATGCCACGCAGCGTGCCGCGGAGGCAGAAGGGATGCTCTGTATACAGGTAAAAGTTTCAGTGTTGGGTTCTCTTGGTTTACGCCTTATCGCGTATCTGAGATGGTACATTTGGCAGGAAAAGGAGACGGAAGGAGCGCTTGCCCAATCTGCGCAGAAGGAGACTAGGATAGCAGAACTGGAGAGGGAACTGCGGCGTCATCCTGATGACGACTCCTCTAGGGATGCCGTGGAACTGAGGATCACTCTCCAGTTGGAGAGGGAAGACCGTGAGAGAGAACGTGCAGAGAGAGAAAGAGACGCGGAGAGAGAAAGAGCCAACAGATTGACTGAAAGGGAGGAACGAAGGGCCATGGAGGCCCAACTATTCGAACTCCGAATCAGCCTTGGCCTTGCTGAACAGTGGCTGAGAGATGGTGAGGAGCGCTACCGAAGAGCACGAGAGCGTGGCTTTCGTGTTGGTAGCTTCTCTGCTGTTTCCATAGATCAACACCGGGATGCGGGAATAGGAAGAGGAGTACAGAGCGGTAGGAGTACCGCTTTTCGTAGTTGGGTAGCACCTTTGAGAGTGTTTTGCCCGGAGAGTAGTGGGACGAGTAATGCAGAGAGAGAGGGCGGAACTTGATGTAATTTTTTTGGTTTTTGGAATAAAATACAAGGTTCGATTTGTTTGTTTTTCACCTTTGCTTCAGTTGCCTGAATCCCAGCATATATCACTGAAACAAACAAATCAGAATTTCTGTTCTGACTTGGCCCCTTGCTCAATAAGCAAATGGTCACTGTGACTGTCCTTGATAACTGGTCAAGGGGCCAAGCCTTTATTTTAACGAAGGCAAGGGAAAGAAGTGGTGATGATAAATGCGACATGCAAGCACACGAATGCAAGCGGTATTAAAGTGAGATGCTGCACGCAAATGCAATCATGCAAAATTGATTTGTTTTTCTCTTCTTCTTTTTTTTTTAATATTTGGTATTTTTTGTTTTATCATAAAAAGATTTTTTTTGTTTTTGTTTGCAAATATGTACATTTTTTTCTTTTCCATTTTTTTTTACTTTTATAAAAAAAATTTTTATTGCTAACGCCCGGCAAGCACCCAAATGGCACCTAACTTTCGTGAGAACATGGGTTTCTTACTAACCTCCCAGGTATCCTAAGTGCACATCTAGGTTGATTTGGGCCTCTAGACCCCTCGAATGACGACCCCGCCGGCTAAGACTTACCCTGATGACAATACCGTCATGCCATGCTTAAGCTCCCAGTTGCTTCCGACCACAGGGATTCACCCAAAAGATGTTTGAGGTAAAAGATTTGCCCGACCCGGGTCTGTTTCCTCACAACTCTAGATGGTATATGATGGACCACCTTGGAACCCTAACGACCAACCGCGCGACGCTGACCCGGAATCAGACGCCGTCGCACCCATAGGTGACGTGCTTGCATTGGCCTAAGCCCGAGGTTAAACAAGAAGACATCAAGGTGGTAAACAGGGGTCTTGACTAGCCAGAAACACGGAGACCCCTTCGCAGCGATAGCTTTTACTTTTCAAAGTAGGCAACCCAGTGTGTATATTAAAATAAGGTCGCAGACCCTGGGCAGTTTTCACCTTTCAGAAACTCCATCGAACTTTCATCTTTAGAGGGAGAAGGAAGAGTGTAGGGGATAAACCTCCTGAGAGGACCGGCAAAGCCGTAAACCCGGCGAGCGAATAAGGGCCCATTAACTCTTTCCTTTCAGACAACTTCAGACCAAATCTCGAGCATTTACATTCCACGACCCCTTTTGTGGATTCAGACTTTTGCTTTGAGGGGTTCCGTTTATCGCACCAGGCACGGTCACGACCAGGCTTTTCTCTTGATTTTGATTTTGTATTTCTTTTTGTGAGGGAGATAAAGTCGTTTGACGTTTGTGGGCTCCCTTTTCGTGTGCCTGCGGGGACACTGCCCTCTTCTCGTGCTCTGATCGATGCTCGAGGAAATGGATCCTACTCTTGCCCTTGGGGTTTGAGTTTCGGTTTCTCATGCTCAGCGTTTTAAGGGCGCCGACTGTCTCATTTGGTCGAAGAGAAAAGAATAAAGATTACAGCTTCCGGAGATCTTCTGGGTGGCGACCCACCGTAGGTGATGCTACCGACTTTTTTGAATAAAATACATAAGTGAGCACATGTTGGCTTCCTTCGAGAGAGCATAGGCCGACGTGGCCGGACAGGGATCTCCACGGTTCTGGCAAACCAAGACCCGGTGCTGTAGACACGCCAAAATTGACATTATTTTGAGTATATTTCATATCGCTCTGCGATGCCCCATTTGACCCTCAAATCAGCTTACTTGAGTGGTTTTTCCCACTTTTTATGGATTGCCCCTGATTTCTCCTATTTTTCCCCATTTATCTCTCTTTTCCTATTTTTCTGGATTTTTTTGGGCATTTATCTCTATTTTATGAATTCACGCCCTCATCAGGGGCGTGTTTTTGAAACACGCCCTTGTCTAGGGCGTGTCTTTCCCATTTTATCTATTTCTCCCCATTTTTTCTATTTTCTGAATTTTCTGAATTTACGACCTGGGTAAGGGCGTGTTTTATTAAAACATGACTTAATCTAGGACGTTTCTTAAAGAAAGGACGACCTCACTTGAGGGCGTTAATTCTTTTGGGTTTGACCGACTTCCCCGTTTGAGCTCTTCAAATTAACGCCCTTCCACGGGGCGTGTTTTTAAAAATTGGCTTTGATTGAGGCGTGTTTTTATTTTTTTCAAATATGAGGAGTTTTTATTGCTAAATTTGGTTTTTGAGAAACGCCCTTGTGTTTTTGAGAAACGCCCTCTAGGTAGGTCGTCAATTCGTAAATTGACGCCCTTACCTAAGGCGTGTTTTACCTTCTGGCTACGCGGCCCTCTCCCCAGAGAGTCCTTGCTTCGATAGATGCCTACTTGGTTTGGGCTCTTGCCCAGCTTAATCCTCCCCTATTTGGGCTCTTGCCCGTTCTTATCTCTTCCTCCTTTGGACTCTTTCCTTCTTATCCCTTATTCGATCTTATTAATAGAGGCTTTCGTCTCTGTTGATGGGTTGGATGCTCCTCCCTCCGTTGTTTTCTTCGGTTCCACTCCTCCCTATTTTTTTTTTCTTCTTCTGTCTTCCGTATTCTTCTTCTGTCTCCTTCTATTTTCTTCTTCTTCTTGTGTGTTTTTTTTCTTCTTCTGTTTCTCTTCTTCTGCCGTCTTCTTCTTTTCCTTCTTATGCTTCTTCTTCTTCTTCTTCTTCTATCTTTTTCTTCTTCTTCTTCTGTCTGTCCCTCTTCCTCTTTTTCTTCTTTTCTTTTTACAGGAACCGAAGGAAGGCTGTGGCAAAGGAGGATTTTCTTCCGACGATCAACATCTTTCAAGCTTCCTCCCCATTGAGCATCCAAGCCAAGGAACCAATAAAAAGATTTTTTTTATCTTATCTCCCTTTTTTTTCCATTATAGTTCATAGTTCATGCATCATATTTCATTGTTATTGATTTTTCTCAACCATCATATTGAGATCTCCCCTTAGTGCACTCTTGCACTCTTTCCACTTGTTTCTTATTTTTTATGCATATCATCATTCATCTCCCCACACCCTCTTTGCATAGGGGTTTAAGGGCAACCACCCTTAAGGTGTGTTCTTAATCATATTTTCATGATCATATCTTTAATAAGAATTTGATGCTACACTCACCATATTTCTAATTCATATGTTTTTATTGGTGTTTGTCTTTGTTTACAAGGGTAATCAAGAAAGAAGAACTCTCTTCGTCGGCCGGCCGATTTGAAGAGAAAAGGAGCACTCACAATCCCCGCATCTTTTGAGGTATTTTGCGATCATCTCCCCGTATCAATCTCCTCTTTGAGACCCTCGCGTCTCTGGCGATCACACACACTCCACATTAGCACCTCGTGCTATTTTTATTGCACCCATATATCTATTGCTTTTTATATTTTTAAGTGTGGATTTTAAAAGAGATCTACAGGTGCCTACCAAGCCTTAATGGGCCCTATCCTAACATGAAGGTTAGATGCAGGGACTTAACTACATGGTGACTGCCAGGCATCGGCATTTTGAATTTTCCATAGTTTTAGTGGTTTTCAATATTTCTTTGTTTTTTGATGTTTTTATCTTTTCATCACTTTTTTTGTTTGTTTTGTGCTAAGGGTAGTATTTCTTAAGATAAAACCCATTCCAAGGGTGGGATAACTCGGTCCCTTCGGCGTTGATTAGCTTGTAGGCGTTGCCAGGGTACACGGCTTGAATTCCAAATGGTCCTTCTCAATTGGGTTGGAGCTTAGAACGCGGCCCTCCAGATTTGACAAAAATTCTTTTTACGACCATCTCACCGACTTTGAATTTTCTCTCAACGACTTTCTTTTGGTAAAAACGTGCAAGTCTATTTTGATACACACGCGCGTGTTCGGCAGCGGCCAGTCGCTTCTCATCCAAGAGTTCCAACTGGGCGAGGAGTGAATTACGACGGTCGTCGAGGGGAAATTCCTCGTCCAATTGTACCCTGAGAGAAGGGATCAGAGTCTCGTACGGGACTACCGCTTCCATACCATAAGTAAGGGCAAATGGAGTCTGCCCGGTGGGGGTACGGATTGAAGTGCGATAGGCCCATAGAGCTTCGATAAGCTTTTCTGGCCAGTCTGAAAACTTACTAGACTCACAGGTTTTTTTGATGATTTTGAGCAATGTTTTATTGGTGGCCTCCGCTTGACCGTTACCTTGTGGGTAATAAGGCGATGAATGATGCAATGCAATTGCGTACCTTTTGCAGAGGTCCTGTAGGTCCTGAGAAATGAACTGTGGCCCATTGTCGGTGACGATCGTGCTTGGGACGCCGAATCTGGCGAGGATGTTCTTCATGATGAACTTGCAGACTGTTGACGCCTTGATTTCCGCGTAAGCTTCAGCTTCGGCCCATTTGGTGAAGTATTCCGTTGCAGTAAGGATGAAAGATTTCTGCTTGGTGAGGGAATTGGGATCACCTAGGGGACCAATGATGTCGAATGCCCACATGGAGAAAGGCCACGGGGAGGATATTGGGTGAAGTGAGGAAGATGGTGAATGGATTTTATCGGCGTGAAGTTGACACTTGACACACCTACGGACATAGACAACACAATCCTCTTCCATAGTGGGCCAGTAAAAACCTTCCCGAATGATCTTTTTGGCGAGCATCTGACTATTCACGTGGCCACCGCACACACCCGAGTGCGTCTCTTCTGCACACTTCCAAACCTCATCGTCACCAAGATATCTTAACAGAATACCAGTATGGCTCCTCCTATAGAGTAGACCTCCAACCAAAGTATATTTCTGAGCCACCCTTCTTATGGCTTTCTTGTCCTCTGTGGTGGCCCCTTCAGGATAAGACTGATCTTGGCAGTATTTGACAATTTCATAGAACCATGGTTTCTCTTCGTCAGCCAGTTCTTCTTCGGCCTCTGCCAACATGATTTCCCTCTTCTCAAGGATATCTTCCTGCAGGATCTTCCTTGCTATCATGTCTTTGATATTTACGTAGAAAGCATCATCGATTGCAGGAGCGTGAAGTTTATAGATGGAAATGGACTTAAACCATCTTTCTAGAGGGAACCTTATGGATGATGCCAACGAGGCGAGGGCATCGACGAGAATATTCTGATGACGAGGGACATGAACAAAGATCAGTTTGGTGAATAGTTTGGCAAAGGCAGCAGTGAGTTCTTGGTATGGCTTGAGTTTGGGATCGCGAGTGCGATATTTAGTGAGCACCTGGCGAAGGATGAGTTGACTATCACCTACGACTCGCAACTCAGTGATACGAAAAGAATGAGCGAGTTCTAGGCCAGCTAGAAGGGCTTCATATTCAACTATATTGTTGGTGACTGGAAATTTGAGTTGGTATGCCAATGGGAATGTGAGGCCTTCAGGCGACAGGAGGGCGATGCCGATTCCTCTCCCTTGAGAATTCAGAGCTCCATCAAAATATAGCGTCCACATTGGCTCATCTGATTGGTTGATGGACATTAGTTCCTCATCTGGAAACTATGATTGGACGGTGTGAGCGACGTCACGCGGTTCGGAGAAGAGCTGGATGCGGGGAAGAGGAAGAGGCGGAGAGCGCGCGGGCTCCTCTTTTTTGTTTGTTTTGTTTGCTGCAACACAGAAATGAGAGGAAAGAGAGAAGGGGCCACCACGGGAGATTGCTCCGGCGGGGCGAGCGGGACAAGTATGATATAGCAAAATATGGGGATTAAACGGCCATAGCGGGAAGTGACTCGCCGCGACCTCGGGGGGACGGGAATGATGCAAAAATTAAATAACAAGAATTGAAACGGCCATTGGGGAAGTTACTCGCCGCGGCCTCGAGAATATGAACAGAATATAACAGAATATAGAGAAAATATGAGAACAGAAATTTAAACGGCCATTGGGGAAGTGACTCGCCGCGGCCTCGATGATATGAGCAGAATATAACAGAATATAAAGAGAATATAAGAACGGAAATTTAAACGGCCATTGGGGATGTGACTCGCCGCGGCCTCGATGATATAAGCAGAATATAACAAAGCATAAAGAGATTATAGGAATAGAAAATTAAACGGCCATTGGGGAAGTGACTCGCCGCGGCCTCGATGATATAAGCAGAATATATAACAAAATATAAAGAGAATATAGGAAACAGAAATTTAAACGGCCATTGGGGAAGTGACTCGCCGCGGCCTCGATGATAAGATGTGATCGCCAGGGGCCAAAAGACCCCAAAATAAGAAGGTGATCGCGCCTACCTCAAGAGCGGGAGATGGCGGGTTGCTTCTTCCTCTCCTTCCGGCCGGCCGACGGAGAGGGCTTTCCTCGGGTACCCTTGCAAGACAACGACAAATAAATGACAAGTGGATTAGAAAGATGGAGGTGTAGTATTCGAATCCTTGCGATAAAAATAACGAAATGATGGCAAGACACACACCTGGTTGGTGTTATCTTTTAAACCCCTCTCGGACTCGAGTAGGAGGAAAATGAGATGATGGATGTAAGAAGTATAAGAGAAGAGGCCCCCTTGTGAAGGGGGATAGATGATGCAATATGATGAATGTAAAGGACTATGGAGAAAAAGGGGAAGAAAAGGCTTATTGGATGAGCCGAGGGTGAAATCCGGCGGAGCTCCGGCAGCGTGGGGACGACGTGGAAGCGCGGTGGATGAAGACGACCTTCCTCTCGCGAGCGTGAGCACCCGAGAAGCCGGCAGAACCTCCACCTACAAAAGAACCCACGGGTTAGAAAAATGACTCCGTAGCCTCTGGGCTGCGGCAGCCTATCGGATCACTGCTTAGCTCCCTAGAACTGAGGGGGTGGGCCTCTATTTATAGAGTTCCGGAAGGTGGAGGCGTCCAGGACCCTGGACACCTCCATCAGGGCCGAAATAATATTTTATTCTATTTTTATTGATTTTTTTTAGAATACTTTTATGGGGGCGTCCAGGGTCCCGGACGCCTCTAACAGGTCCACCGAAAACCGACGACGGCCGCACGCGGTTTGGCACAACGCGTGGTTTTGTGAGCGGCGCCTCGTGATTCAGAAATGGGCGCGTCCAGTCAGCTGGACGTCTCTAAATTTGGCTTTTTTCACACACGACAAACCGTCGTTCGGTGGCCGGCGCCCGTGAGTGAGTTAATGGAGGCGTCCAGGGGCCTGGACGCCTCCAAAAGTTTATTATTTTTTATTATTTTTGTCTTTTATGCCAAGGCTGGCATTTTATATATTTTTTTTACATGTTTTTATGGAGGCGTCCAGGGGCCTGGACGCCTCCATTAATATATACATTTTTTTTTAATTTTTTTATTTTTATATGCCAACTGGCAATATATATATTTTTTTATATTTTCTTTTTATGGAGGCGTCCAAATGCCTGGACGCCTCCATTAATTTATTATTTTTTATTATTATTTTTTTATTTTTTTTTATTTAATTTTGGGCCCTGAAGAAAAAATAAAATAAATCAAAATCATGGGGGCGTCCAGGGGCCTGGACGCCCCCATTAAGACCCACCCGGGTCCTTGGATCAGGCGTCGGCGGCCGCCTGGCAGACCCCCTTCTTGATTCCGGAACCTCTTGATGCGTTCGACTGGTGTTGATGCCGTCCGAATGCCGTGACGGGACGATTCCGGATGCCGAAAAGGGCGGAAGAAGACTCAGGAAAAGGAAGCACTCGAGCGATTCGAAATGCGTAGGCCATCGCGGGGCGTCGTATAGTAATATGAGACTTTCTATGAGACGTCAAGAATGGCGTGTCTACAGCTGCCCCGCCTTGGCGTCTGCTTTGCAAGGGAGCGACACGTAGTGGAATGGTATCGAAGTGGACTGAAATGAAGTGGGAGCGGACTGATAAGTTGATGCCAAGGTGTGATGAGACACGCTTGTGACGTTACTGTTTGGAATCTTTCCTGAAGTTTCAATGAGGCGACCTTGAAGGAGGTCTTTCAAATATTGACGATCGCTTGGACGGAGATCAAATAAGGGAGGGTGAGATGTGCACTCAGGCACGAAACAAAAGAAGACCAACTTCTCGGTGTGGAAGTACCTGGGTCATAAACCGGAGGTTTCACCTTTGGGGAGCGGTTACCAGCCAATGTGGAAGTGCTGCGGCCAAGGTGGGTCAAAAATGTAAAGGAATATCTGAGGGTCTGTCCAAACAAGGGTCTCCTTTGGAAGAGCAGCGTAGGGCTGTCTCAAAGAAACTCAGTATTTCATTCAGAGTGGAATATCTCATATTTGTAGGAATTGAAACACAACGGCTTTCACAATCGAATCGCTTGAATGATCTTCCGCAATAAATCAAAGTCCTATATGAATGCATGCTGGGTTTAAAGAAAAATTTAAAACAAACAAAAATAGAAAATAGCCAAGGATAATATTGTCAACTTGTGAAGAACGGGTCAGGATACCGACCCGGTGAGCTGATACTGGGCTGGGGCCCGTTTATCCGCGCACCAACTCACTGAATGGAACCGTCGTCCCCATTCTATCACAGATTGACGGCCTATCCGTACAACCCAAACTCTTCCGGGATCATCACCGTTTTTGTTGAAGGGGAACTCAAATCCCAGATTCGTTCGGGCCGCAAGGTCCTTGACATGTTCTAGTAGCGTAGGTATCGTATACTATGATGCATGACATGGTGGGACCAACCAATGAAAGGTGGGACAGGAGACAGGACAAAGACGTCCGTTAGTAAAACCTGCACAGATAGCAAAGGTTAGCAACATCAGAAAGTAGCAGAATCAGCAGAATCGCACCACAGTACAAAGGAGATCCAGACAAAATCTTGACAATGACCACTGATGTGACACGTTCTGTCCTGTAGCGATCTTCCCTTCCTACACTTCTTCTCTTGCACCAAGTTGTTTCGAGGCACGCTTCACGAGACCTTACCTAAACAGCAGGGAACTACGCCTCGCACGGAGGGATCTTGTTTCCTTTTCCCCCTTTTGGGGCGTCCAGGCGCGAGGACGCGTCTTAATCCTTGAATTCAAATTTAAAGCGACGGGTGGTCTTTCTTCTCCCGTGCCTTACCCGCAAACGAGCCCGCCTTCCGCCGAAACTCGCTTGCCCCCTTTTCGTCTTCCTCCTCTTTTGATCGATGGAGTTCGGTGGGCCCGACCGTGGTGAAGGTGGAGAGGGACGAGGAATCCTCGCCCAAGGAGGGACGCGCCCGAGCACGGAACGGCGTCCATGGAGGAGGAAGGGCCGCTTCGGGCCCCCGAGGGACCCGAGGGGCCCGATGGCGTGGGAGGAGGTGAACACGGTCCGGTAGGTCCTCCGATCTCTTCCTCTTTTAATTCATTTTGGGTTTTGAAGCGAGCCGGGCGAGGAGGAAAGGGTTCGGCGAGTGTTGCACTCAAATGATGGACGCGTCCTAGACAGGGGACGCGTTCCTTTTGACTGATATGGGACCCCTTTCTTGGTGCAGGACATGGCAAGGACCCTGGGCCTGGCCGATGAGTGGGCGAGTGCGGACGAGCCGAGCCGCGTCAGGAGGGAGAGTCGCGGCAAGGCGAGGCTCGAGGACTGGCCCGTACGTCTCCCTGGACAGCAAGGGGGTGTACTGGTGCAGGACAGTGCCGACTTCCTGCGGCGGCAGAGAGAGAGTTACGCGGGGCTTCCCCAAGCTGGGGACACGCGTGGCATCGGCGGCTCGCGCGCCCAGCTGTCAGAGACTAGGCGGCAACTGGCCGTCGCTCAACATGAGCTGTCGCTCCTGGTAAGTTACGTGCCGCCCTTTTAACTTCAGATTTCGGAGTTTCACTGACGGCCGTTGTTTATTTTGTTCCAGCGTGCCCAGCAGACAGCGACGGTGGGAGCGGCTGGCGGATCTTCTAGCTCCTCGGCCCCTTTTCTCGAGATTGCTTCCCTCCGGGAGCAACTTGCCGGTGCGGTGGCCCGTGCGACCCGGGCGGAAGAGGAGCGTGACGCCTGGGTGGCGACTGTAGCGGAGCTGCGGCACCGTGGTGAGGAGAGACCTTCTCCAGACATCCTGGAGTTAAGGGTTCTTCTGCAGATGATGAGGAGAGAGGTAGAGAGAGAGAAAGCCGAGAGAAGGTCCGAGCGACAGCGGGATCTGACCGAGAGGAGGGCCTTGGAGGCCCAAGTGAGGGAGCTCCAGCTGGGCCTTCAGGCCGTCGTGCAGAGGCTAGGAGGGATGGAGACGCGCTACGAGAGAGCGCGAGAGTTCGGGGAGCGACTCCGCCAGTCCGGTCGCTTTGCCGCCAGTGGCTTCTTCGCCACGCCAGGGGAGGAGCAGCGAGTCACTGCTGCGGAGCAGGCGCCCAGAGGCGAGGCAGGTGCTACTGCACGGGGATCCTGGAGGCTTCTGAGGGACCCTCACCTCGGGGGAGAGGAGGAGAGTGCCCGGAGAGATGAGTGATGGTGAGGATTGGCGGGCTAGCGGACCCGTCACCTCTTTATGTTTATGATGTTTTTGACAACTTATGTAGAATTATGAATGGAGTGATTTGATTTTCTGATGCTTGTTTGTCCTCTTGTGCGTTCCTTCTTCCCTACACTTCTTCTCCTTTGCACTGTTCCCATGTGACGGATCTGTCGAGACTCCGCCTCGAGCGGAGAATCACGTCTTATTGTGACCATTTTCCACGGGAATCTGCCGTCGAAGTCAATACTGACGGCCCTAGTTCCTTTTCCCGGATGTTGTGCCAAATTTTGCGGGCGTCCTCCAAAACATGATAGGGTATCCCTAGACAACATAGGGGCTATTCGTCCTATTCTTCGTCCAGTCAATCACCCTGTGCGAGCGGTGAAGCGACACATGGGGCCGCTTGGCCGGTGTCTTATTGCGAGGGCTATCATCGACAGGTGATGGAGGCAATCTTGGCCCGCACTCCTTCCATTTCTATAAATTCTTGTCCCTTTTATCTTCCCAGGTATATCGAGGAATAACTCGAGGAGCACAAGTTCTTACGGGAGAGGAGGAGTTCAAAATTCTGAGAGTTGGATGGAGGGCGAATCTTCCCATTCCTCGAAGAGAAGCAGGTCCAGTGGTAGTAGTTCCAGGAGGCTTTCAGACCTTGAAGGGCACTTCAGCGAAAGGGCCCAATCACAACTCGTAAGCCAAGTTTTCTTGCCCTTTTCTCATTTTTTCTTCCTTTCTTCTGACCAAACCTCACCCCCATTCCTTGTATGTGTAGGTTGTGATGAAATCACAAATCTTATGGGAGTTGGTAGTAGCAGCGTACAGGGGCCTCCCAGATTTTCAGAAGGCGAGGCTAGACGTGATGGGATTTGGTACCTTCTTCGGATCGAGCCGATCAAGCCCGACCTGGTTCTGATCCAAGCCTTGTGTGAGAGATGGGACCCAGTGAGCCGGGCATTCCTGATGCCCTGGGGGCACATGGTGCCCAGCTTGGAGGATGTGGTCCGGATCACAAGCCTGAAGGTAGAGGGCGAGGCAGTGACCGGAGTCACTTACGCGGACTACAGAGAAGGTGCCCAGAAGTTACTGGGTCTGGACCTGGATGGTCGGAAAAATAGATCGGTAGCTAGGGCGTCCCTCATGGATGCATTAGGGCTCACCGACACTCGTCGGTGGGATGATGAATCCTCAGAAGAGTTCATGGAAAGGATAGAAATAGGATGCCGTGTCGTGTACTGCACAGATTTCGGCAACTGGGAAAGATGTGACATAGATTTGAGGAGATTTCTCCTCTTCCTTTTGGGGAGATTGGTACTGAGCTCGAAAGGGGATGGTATCCAATGTTGCTTCCTGGAGCTGCTGTCAGACCTTGAAGAGTAGGGTATTATGCCTGGGGAGCCGCCATGCTGGCACACTTGTTTGCAGGCCTATTCCAAGAAACGGATCGTGAGATGACTGTGAGTGGTTTCACACCATTCATCCAGGTATTTTTTTTGGTTTTGCTTGTTTTGTATTTTTTTTGTTTTTTTCGCAAGGTGCTGATGACCTGCGCCGAGCAGTTATGGAGCTATTATTACCTCCCTATGGGGAGAGCTCGACATTGGCGACCCGTCGATGGTGCCGCTAGCCAGGCGGTGGGAACCCGTCATGAGTGCGGCACCCCTAACCTACCAACTGATGGTGTTAAGGCGGGAGCTACAGGAGTTCCCTACGGCGATGGTAAACTGGAGACCCTACTCAGACATGGTCGATGCCAACCAGCCGTGGGTTCTAGCAAGTCGTGCCCGGTTCGGACGGGAACTATGGATGCACTGCCTGAATGAAATCGAGCCGCTTCGGCTACGATTAGTTATGAGGACTTTAGGACTGGCTCAAGAATGGGTGGATTCAGCTGCGCCACCTCGTGTCGGGAGAAAGACGCGGGGACCGGCGACTTGCATTGACTGGCGCGTGCGATTCCCCGAACAGTATGAGGACTGGCAACGGGGTGGCACGATTGTAGAATCACAGGCGCGGGACAGCGAGGACTACTTGCGTCTATATAGGACAAAGTACGCAGAACGGTTCCAACCCAGGGGACTTGTGGAGGTAGGTTTCCCCTTTTTCTCTTCTCTTCTTTCTCCTTTTCTTGGTTTTCTGGTGAAAATGCTGACTTGTAAGGCTGCAGGATGTCCGGGATGCCATGATAGCGAATTTACGAACTCGCTTGGCAGAGATGGAACAACAGTTGGGTGATGCCCGCGGAGCTACGAGCGCCTTGGTAGGTGTACAGTACGTTCCTAGTTAAAACCCCAGATTCCAGATGTTGGCTGCTAATTCACATGGTCGCAGCATGCCCAGATTGGCGCAGCCTCCCCAGCGATGGGAGTAGGTGGTTCCTCTTCCAGCTTGTGGATTCCCACCTCAGAACTTGACTCGCTTCATGAGCAACTTGCTCACGCCACGCAGCGTGCTGCGGAGGCAGAAGGAATGCTCGTATACAGGTAAAAGTTTCAGCGTTGAGTTCTCTTTGTTTACGCCTTATCGCGTATCTGAGATGGTACACTCGGAAGGAAAAGGAGACGGAAGAAGCGCTTGCCCAAGCTGCGCATAAGGAGGCTAGGATAGCAGAACTGGAGAGGGAACTGCGGCGTCATCCTGATGACGACTCATCCAGGGATGCTATGGAACTGAGGATCACTCTCCAGTTAGAGAGGGAAGACCGTGAGAGAGAACGGACAGAGAGAGAAAGAGACGCAGAGAGAGAAAGAGCCAACAGATTGACTGAAAGGGAGGAACGAAGGGCCATGGAGGCCCAACTATTCGAACTCCGAATCAGCCTTGGTCTTGCTGAACAGTGGCTGAGAGAAGGTGAGGAGCGCTACCGAAGAGCACGAGAGCGTGGCTTTCGTGTTGGTAGCTTCTCTGCTGCTTCCGCGGATCAACGCCGGGATGTGGGAATAGGAAGAGGAGTACAGAGCGGCAGGAGTACCGCTTTTCGTAGTTGGGTAGCACCTTTGAGAGTGTTTTGCCCGGAGAGTAGTGGGACGAGTAATGCAGAGAGAGAGGGCGGAACTTGATGTAAATTTTTTTGGTTTTTTTGGAATAAAACACAAGGTTTGGTTTGTTTGTTTTTTCACCTTTGCTTCAGTTACCTGAATCCCTGCACATATCACTGAAACAAACAAATCAGAATTTCTGTTCTGACTTGGCCCCTTGCTCAATAAGCAAATGGTCACTGTGACTGTCCTTGATAACTGGTCAAGGGGCCAAGCCTTTATTTAACGAAGGCAAGGGAAAGATGCGGTGATGATAAATGCGACAGGCAAGCACACGAATGCAAGCGGTATTAAAGTGAGATGATGCACGTAAATGCAATCATGCAAAATTGATTTGTTTTCTTTTTTATATTTGACATTTTTTTTGTTTTATCATAAAAAGATTTTTTTGTTTGCAAATATGTACATTTCTCTTTTCTATTTTTTTTTTGCTTTTATCATTTCAATTTTTTTATTGCTAACGCCCGGCAAGCACCCAAATGGCACCTAACCTACGTGAGACAGGGGTTTCTTACTAACCTCCCAGGTATCCTAAGTGCACATCTAGGTTGATTTGGGCCTCTAGACCCCTCGAATGACGATCCCGCCGGCTAAGACTTACCCTGATGACAATACCGTCATGCCATGCTTAGGCTCCCAGTTGCTTCCGACCACAGGGATTCACCCAAAAGGTGTTTGAGGTAGATGATTTGCCCGACCCGGGTCTGTTTCCTCACAACTCTAGATGGTATAAGATGGAACACCCTGGAACCCTAACGACCAACCGCGCGACGCTGACCCGGAATCAGACGCCGTCGCACCCATAGGTGACGCGCTTGCATTGGCCTAAGCCCGAGGTTAAACAAGAAGACATCAAGGTGGTAAACAGGGGTCTTGACCAGCCAGAAACACAGAGACTCCTTCGCAGCGATAGCTTTTGCTTTTCAAAGTAGGCAACCAAAATGTGTATATTAAAATAAGGTCGCAGACCCTGGGCAGTTTTCACCTTTCAGAAACTCCATCGAACCTTCATCTTTAGAGGGAGAAGGAAGAGCGTAGGGGATAAACCTCCTGAGAGGACCGGCAAAGCCGTTAACCCGGCGAGCGAATAAGGGCCCATTAACTCTTTCCTTTCGGACAACTTCGGACCAAATCTCGAGCATTTACATTCCACGGCCCCCCTTTGTGGATTCAGACTTTTGCTTTGAGGGGTTCCGTTTATCGTACCAGGCACGGTCACGACCAGGCTTTTCTCTTGATTTTGATTTTGTATTTCTTTCTGTGAGGGAGATGTTTGACGTTTGTGGGCTCCCTTTTCGTATGCCTGCGGGGACACTGCCCTCTTCTCGTGCTCTGATCGGTGCTCGAGGAAATGGATCCTACTCTTGCCCTTGGGGTTTGAGTTTCGGTTTCTCATGCTCAGCGTTTTAAGGGCGCCGACTGTCTCATTTGGTCGAAGAGAAAAGAATAAAGATTACAGCTTCCGGAGATCTTCTAGGTGTAGCGCCACCGTAGGTGATGCTACCGATTTTTTTTGAATAAAATACATAAGTGAGCACATGTTAGCTTCCCTTGAGCGAGCATAGGCCGACGTGGCCGGACAGGGATCTCCACGGTTCTGGCAAACCAAGACCCGGTGCCTACCAAGCCTTAATGGGCCCTATCCTAACATGAAGCTTAGATGCAGGGACTTAACTACATGGTGCCTGCCAGGCATCGGCATTTTGAATTTTTCATATTTTTAGTGGTTTTCAATATTTCCTTGTTTTTGATGTTTTTTATCTTTTCATCATTTTTTTTTGTTTTGTGCTAAGGGTAGTATTTCTTAAGATAAAGCCCATTCCAAGGGTGGGATAACTCGGTCCCTTCGGCGTTGACTAGCTTGTAGGCGTTGCCAGGGTACACGGCTTGAATTACAAATGGTCCTTCCCAATTGGGTTGGAGCTTAGAACGCGGCCCTCCAGGTTTGACAAAAATTCTTTTTACGACCATCTCACCGACTTTGAATTTTCTCTCAACGACTTTCTTTTGGTAAAAGCGAGCGAGTCTATTTTGATACACACGCGCGTGTTCGGCGGCGGCCAGCCGCTTCTCATCCAAGAGTTCCAACTGGGCGAGGAGTGAATTACGACGATCGTCGAGGGGAAATTCCTCATCCAATTGTACCCTGAGAGAAGGGATCAGAGTCTCGTACGGGACTACCGCTTCCATACCATAAGTGAGGGCAAATGGAGTCTGCCCGGTGGGGGTACGGATTGAAGTACGATAGGCCCATAGGGCTTCGATAAGCTTTTCTGGCCAGTCTGAAAACTTACTAGACTCGCAGGTTTTTTTGATGATTTTGAGCAATGTTTTATTGGTGGCCTCCGCTTGACCGTTACCTTGTGGGTAATAAGGCGATGAATGATGCAATGCAATTGCGTACCTTTTGCAGAGGTCCTGTAGGTCCTGAGAAATGAATTGTGGCCCATTGTCGGTGACGATCGTGCTTGGGACGCCGAATCTGGCGAGAATGTTCTTCATGATGAACTTGCAGACTGTTGACGCCTTGATTTCCGCGTAAGCTTCGGCTTCGGCCCATTTGGTGAAGTATTCCGTCGCAGTAAGGATGAAAGATTTCTGCTTGGTGAGGGAATTGGGATCACCTAGGGGACCAATGATGTCGAATGCCCACATGGAGAAAGGCCATGGGGAGGATATTGGATGAAGTGAGGAAGATGGTGAATGGATTTTATCGGCGTGAAGTTGACACTTGACACACCTACGGACATAGACAGCACAATCCTCTTCCATAGTGGGCCAATAAAAGCCTTGACGAATGATCTTCTTGGCGAGCATCTGACTATTCACGTGGCCACCGCACACACCCGAGTGCGTCTCTTCTACACATTTCCAAACCTCATCGTCACCAAGACATCTTAACAGAATACCACTAAGGCTCCTCCTATAGAGTAGACCTCCGATCAATGTGTATTTCTGAGCCACCCTTCTTATGGCTTTCTTGTCCTCTGTGGTGGCCCCTTCAGGATAAGACTGATTTTGGCAATATTTGACAATTTCATAGAACCATGGTTTCTCTTCATCAGCCAGTTCTTCTTCGGCCTCTGCCAACATGATTTCCCTCTTCTCAAGGATATCTTCCTGCAGGATCTTCCTTGCTATCCTGTCTTTGATGTTTACGTAGGAAGCATCATCGACTGCAGGGGCGTGAAGTTTGTAGATGGAAATGGACTTAAACCATCTTCCTAGAGGGAACCTTATGGATGATGCCAATGAGGCGAGGGCATCGGCGAGAATATTCTGATGACGAGGGATATGAACAAAGATCAGTTTTGTGAACAGTTTGGCAAAGGCAGCAGTGAGTTCTTGGTATGGCTTGAGTTTGGGATCGCGAGTGCGATACTTAGTGAGTACCTGGCGAAGGATGAGCTGACTGTCACCTACAACTCGCAACTCAGTGATACGTAAAGAATGAGCGAGTCCCAGGCCAGCTAGAAGGGCTTCATATTCGGCTATATTGTTGGTAACTGGAAATTTGAGCTGGTACGCCAATGGGAATGTGAGGCCTTCCGGTGACAGGAGGGCGACGCCGATTCCTTTCCCTTGAGAATTCAGAGCTCCATCAAAATATAGTGTCCACATTGGCTCATCTGATTGGTTGATGGACATTAGTTCCTCATCTGGAAACTCTGATTGGACGGGGTCGAACTTGGGAAGAGGATGGTGAGCGAGATGCTCGGCTATGGCATAGCCTTTAATCGCCTTTTGCTGGATGTAGGTGATGTCGAACTGAGAGAGAAAACTTTGCCAGCGTGCTAGCCTATCCGTAAGGACGGCTTTCTCCAGAAGGAATTTGATAGGATTCATCCGAGCAATCAAGTGGACTTCGTGAGCCAAGAAGTAGTGCTTCAATTTCTGCACTACCCAAACGAGGGCAGCACAGGTTTTCTCCATGCCGGTGTACTTCTGCTCACAGGGATTGAGAAGTTTGGACAAGTAATAGGTTGCCCGTTCCTTGCCTTCTTCATCAGCTTGTGCGAGGACGGCTCCCACGGAGTCATCCAAGACTGAGACGTAAAGGATCAGAGGTTTTTCTGGTTTGGGTGGAATGAGAACGGGTGGACTAGCCAGATATTCCTTCAACCCTTCAAAAGCTTTCTGACATTTAGAATTCCAGTGGAATTCTACTCCTGGCTTGGTCAACTCGTAGAGAGGTCTACACCTTTGTGAATGTTGAGACACAAACCGACGAATAAACTGCAACCTCCCGATTAAACCTCGGACTTCCCTCAAATTCTTGGGAGGCGGCATATCCCTGATAGCCTTGGCTTTGTCGGGATCAATCTCGATCCCTCTTTTACTCACAATGAACCCCAACAATTTACCTGATGACACACCAAACACACACTTTTTCGGGTTCATTTTCAATTGGAACTCTCTGGACCTTTGCAAGACCTTAGCCAAAACTTCTGGATGTTCCATCCTGGTCCTTGATTTTACCAATAAGTCATCCACATACACTTCCAGATATATGTGCATCATGTCATGAAATATGGCCATCATCGCTCTTTGGTAAGTAGCTCCAGCATTCTTTAACCCAAACGGCATGACCACGTAACAATATGTTCCCCAAGGGGTAGTGAATGACGTCTTTTCCTGATCCTCTTCTGCCAAACGAATTTGATTGTATCCTGAAAATCCATCCATGAAGGAGAGGGTTTCAAAACCTGCCGTGTTATCAATCAACACATCAATGTGAGGTAAGGGAAAATCATCCTTTGGACACGCGCGGTTAAGGTCCCGGAAGTCAATGCAAATCCTGACTTTCCCATCTTTCTTCATGACCGGGACAATGTTCGCCACCCATTGAGGATAAAGAACGACTCTAATGAACCTGGCTTTGTGGAGCTTATCGACCTCTTCTTTCATTTTCAAAGCCATCTGAGGGTGGAAACGCCTTAACCTTTGTTTTACCGAGATGGACCCTGGTTTTAGGGTTAAACGGTGTTCGACCAAGGTTGAATCCAAACCCGGCATATCCTCGTAGCTCCATGCAAACGTGTCCTTATATTCCTTGAGAACCTCAATTAATGCCTCTTCTTCAGAGGGTGGTAGGTTGTCACTTATGAGGATGATCCTAGGGTCTTCCTCAGTTCCCAAGTTGACTTCCTTGGTGGATTCTTCTACGGCGGTTGACGGCTCGTCGAATCTCCTCATTCCACTAGCGTATGCGCCCGCCACATCCTCATATTCTTCACCCTCATCTTCAGTGGGGCATTCTTCATTCGTGATCTCGTAGACTCCATACCCTTCATCAGATGCACAGTCGCCCTCGCATTCTATTTCGGGTAGCTGGATGGGATTTTCTAACAACTGGGGGATGGCAAGAAGGGCCTGACACCTGGCGGCCAAATCCAGAAGGAATCGACGAGGGATCTGCCTACCCTTGGATTTCTTCCTAGGTACTACCCTTGGCCTGTCATTCCTAGATTGACTGACAATATTTACAGAAGAGAGGAAGACGAGAGGATGGTGTAGAATGTACAGGAGAAGACCCCTCAGAGGAGGGGTAGAAAAGGTCGCTCATCGGACCTTGGACGGGTGGTCCGCAAGGCGGTACGCACCCGTGGGAGATGTAGGAGGTTTCCTCAACGAAGATGTGTTGTTGGAGAGTTTGAAAATTGACGTTTTTTTTTCGTTTTCATTTTTAATGACAAAGCAGTGAAAAGAGATTGGAGGAGAGAGGAAAGTGGTTATGGCTAGAGGATTGTGGGGTTCGTAGAGCAGATCATGGTTGAAGACCTGGCGCGGGTTGAAAAGCCCGCGCAGGTATGTAAGCAAAGAAGGGGACCTGGGAAGATCATCAGACAATCGTCTGGCCCAGGAAGAAAATATCAGCAAAGGCTGAGACGAGTGGATGGAGAGGATGGCGGCTAATGAGCCGTCGATAGCTATGTTGAGGACGGATGAAGATCCGCCGATGACAGAGTCCTTCTGGCGAGGACGAGGATAGTTTGGAATTTTGGCAAGAGTGGTAATATTCTCTGGTATCTCGGAGATCAATGGTGGTCCTTCAAGCTGTGGGGACGAGAACATCCTTTCCAGTGCAACAGAAATGTCCCGTATGTCGAACCATTTATCCCACTCGCATTCCGGATCTTTGATCTTGCCTCTTTTGGTGATCCTCGGACATTTTTCAGCCAAATATACAGCATGTGATTCCCCATATGCTTCTCGTGGGTGATCTCCTATCTGAACAACGGGCCCTCTGTTGAAGTGGTTTGATAGAGTCCATGTGAGGGGCTTCCAATCTGCCTTGAACGGTCCTTTGAAGCCTAGGCCAAACCTACGGTTCGGCCTAATTTCTTTTGGCGGCTTGAGCATACCCTGTAACTGTGCGCCCAGACCTTTTCCCTGTTGGTAGCCGATGTTCCTCATAATCTCCCAACCTTTGGAGTGAAGAGGGAGACATGATGTTGTGGTTGCCCTGACCGGCTCCTTTGGTGCTAGTGGAATGCGAGATGGATCACGTACATCCAGCAGTGACAATATGGGCCGATGAGACGGCCAAACAGATGGCAGAGAGGTGTTGATAGCATCCACTGTGTGAAGGACAGGTGTACTGACCACTTTAATAATTCTCCCATTGTAAGGAAACTTCAGGCATTGATGGTTGGTGGAAGGCACAGCGTCCATGGCTTCGATGTAAGGTCGACCCAGTATAGCCTTGAATGTGGGGTCCATGTCGAGGACATGGAATTCCGTGGGAATTGACATGGGGCCTAGTTCTGCCTTCAGAATAATCATCCCCTGCGGCGGCCTTTTGCTATTGTCATAGGCCGTGACCGTGATCGAGGAAGGTCTTATTTGTTCCTCGTCGATCCCACATAACTGAAGAGTGCTCATGGAGATCACATTTATGGACGCACCCGTGTCCACAAGACACGGGTTTATGGATACCCCATTAATTTTTATTGAAATGCACAGTGCATATTTCCGAGCCTCCTTGGGAGCGAGCTCGTAGTTGTGGAACATGATGGCCGGTTGTGTGTCTGTTGGGGTCAGGACGGTTGAAATCTTCTCCACGGGGAGGTCTTCATTAACCATGACTTTTTGAAGATATTCCATCAAGGCCGCCTGGTGGGATGTGGATCTCTGAAGAAGCTCCAGGATGGAGATCCGAGCAGGTGTCTTGTCCAGGTGTTTCAATAGATCATACTGTGTTCCAGGGATAGCTTTTTCTGGTTGTTCTCCATCATCCTTCTCTGGCTGAGATTGCTCGGGATTCTGACTGTTGTGGGGGAAAACCCTGTGGAAAATCCTTCCACTCCGGAGCACCATTGCCTGTGGTTTTTGTACCTCTGTGGGGGTAGCAGTGGGTTTTAACAGGGGTTTGAGGGGTAGTAGTGGAGGAATTGTTGATGAAGCAGGGGTGATGACGGGAGCAGGGATTCTGATGAGGGGTTTGTTAGGTGGAGGCATGGTGGAGGTAGAGGGGATATCACGCGGATTATGAAGGATAAGGGGTTTGGAAGGTGGAGGTGGAGGTAAGGTTTGAAACGGGTAAAGGTTTTGAGGCGGATGGTGGGTGATGAGTGGTTTTGAAGGCATTAGTGGTGATGTGGTGGAGAAGACGGGGTTATGTATGGTGTACGGATGATAAGGGGTTTAGAAGGCGTAGGGGTAAATGTGGTAGAGGTGGATGGTAAAGTGGGGGAGTGAGGGAAGGTGAGAGGGTGTGAAGGCGTAGTACAAAGTGTCGGTTGATAGGAGGTCGGGGTGCGGATGAGAGGGCGTAATGGTAGTGGAAATGGCGAAGGCGATACCGATGCGGGTTGATGAGAGAGAGGTGCTACCCGGGCAAGGTGAGGGGGTTGCATGACGATAGGGTTGGAGGTATAAAGAATGGAGGTACTTTCCTGGTGCCACACCTGCTCTCTCCCGACTTCCGGGAAGGAGGAGATGGGGTTAACCTGATGATTGGGCTGTTGGTGCTCCGGTAGTGGATTCTGATTATGCCCATGTCGGGCTGTTGTTGTGGGGCCTGCTGAGGCTGCTGTTGTTGTTGTGGTTGCTGCTGCTGCTGCTGTTGTAACTGCTGCTGTGGCCTCTGAGGAGGTCTCCTAGCCTTGAGAGCTGCGACGTACCGTCTCATCTCATCCCAATCTATTTGATGTTCATCGTTCATATCATGTATGTAATCTTTGAAATGGAAGCAGTAATCTACTGTGTGTCCCGGCTGCCTGTGGTAAACACAGTATTTGGAGGTATCAACATTGGGAGGCCACATGAGCCTTTCTCTGGGTAAGGCGAGTTGGTTTGATGCCATGAGGGCATTAAAAATGTCTGTTAAAGTTTCTGGCAATGGTGGATAGTAGGCTCTCTTGGGACCGAGCGGCCTCCTTTGTTGCTGTTGGGGACCATAGTTCCCTGGAGGTGGAACTTGGTTGTACTGAAGCGGTGGTTGTTGTTGCTGAGGTTGTGGTTGTTGTTGCTGGGGTTGGCGTAATGGAGGCATATTATCCTGGGGTGGATTATTTTGGGGTGGAGGACGGAGAGGGAAAGGACCTGGTTGAAGGGGTAGTCGGGGCATTTGTGGAGGCCTTGGGTTGACCGCATAGTTGGCATTGTTGACCGCACTGACTTGCTCATTTGTCACGACCCCTTCTGTGGCTCCGCCCGGGACACCAGCGCCTGTCTTTCTGACCACTTTGGGCTTCGGCGACTCAAACATATTCATGATGGGGGAGTCTTTTAGTTGGGTTTGGATGTACCGGGCCCTTTCGTAGAGTTCCTCCATTGTAGTCAGTTTATTCATGGCCAGGACATGTCTGAACTGTGGGGTTGCATTAGACACAATCATTTTCACTTGTTCGGGCTCGGAGAGGGTATCCCTTATTCTCTCCGCCAGAGACCTCCATCTATCAGCATATCGGACAAAATCCTCGTCGGGTTTCATCTTTTCGGCCACTAGGTCGGTAATGGAGAGTGAGGGACCGACCCTATCCCTATATTTCTGCAAGAACCTTCTCTGAACTACTTCAAAATTCTCGGCCTCGCGGGGCTCCAGAGAATAGAACCACTCAAGCGCGGGACCATCCAATGATCTCCGAAAGAGGTACGCCAGGGACCTCTGATCATTTTGCCAGTAGGAGGACTCATACATGAAGTCCTTGAGGTGAATGAAGGGGTTGCCGGTACCGTTGTATCTGCGGTACGTGGGCATTTCGGAAGGAGGAAGATGAATGACAGGGAGGATTGGCAAAGCAACCTCCGGGGTGGCTTTCACGTCCACCATCTTTCTCAGATTTTGAAACTGCTCATCCATGCGATTGAACCTATTGAGGAGCGATTGGGCGAGCTCCTCTGGGGGTGAAGGTGGCACTTGCCATTGGGGGAGAAACTGTCTCCTGGAGACTTGAGGGGGAAACCCGGAATGAGAGGGAACTGTCGGACCACCGACAGTTGGTCCTGGCTGAAACGGTGTGTGAGGAACATCGGGAGTTTGAGATTGTGACGGGAATTGGAATGAGGGAGGTTGTTGGCTCGCTTGTCCTTGAAGCGAGGGAGACTGGGTGGCTTGCGCCAATGAAGGAGATGGAATGGCCTGCACGGACTCGTGGAGAGGTGCGATAGCCGGAGTTGACTCCTGGGGCGTGGGGGAAACAGATTTCCCCTTTAGAATGGCCTGGAAGGCCCGGAGCTGTTCAGAGGTAAGCTCCGTGTTGGCGAGGACGCCCAGTAAGGAAGTGATATCCTGTGGCGGGGACGTGTCCCCGGCAGTAACATGCACCTCATGCGAGGGGTCATGAGAAGGACCCGAGTCCATAGCATAGACTCGCGGGTCGGCTGTCAAACCACGACTAGGGTGGTTCTCCTCAGAAGACTCGTGAGACATGCTCACAGTTTTCCCAGAACGCAAAAACATACACTAGCAAGTAGGTAGCAGAGATTATCAAACAAGTGGATGCTTTTACGTCCTTTTTTTGTGTTTTGATTTTGATGATTTTTTTTGTATTTTTAGCGAGATCCGAAGTTCACACAAAATGGGGACCCTAGTTTGTTTTTGTTTCACCGCCGTGTCAGCTAGGGTCTCTCGTCTCACCACGAACGAAATGACTAACTCCGGGGAACTTCAATGGTACAACCAGCCCAGTGAACGAAGAGGAGATTCTTCGATGTCGGGGACTTACGGAGGTCCCAGTGTAGGAGATTCTAGTCCGTTGAGAGGAATTCCCAAACGGAGAGTCCTTCCTTCACCGGGAAAGGGTGATCCTCAAAAAAATGAAAAAAAGATAGAAAGGAGGAATAGATGTATGCAATGGAATGCTGACAGATATATGGAGTGGGAAAACAACAAAAATAACAGACGTATAATAACAAACAACCAAACAACTGACAGTGCTGCCGTGAGCACAACGGGGGCGCACGCGGGCGCCAAGATGGAGGGGCACGGAGGGTGCCGAACTTGCAAGGGTAGCCGAGAGGAAGCAGTAGATGTCCCACCGTGATCGCCAATCTGTGAGCGACGTCACGCGGTTCGGAGAAGAGCTGGATGCGGGGAAGAGGAAGAGGTGGAGAGCGCGCGGGCTCCTCTTTTTTGTTTGTTTTGTTTGCTGCAACACAGAAATGAGAGGAAAGAGAGAAGGGGCCACCACGGGAGATTGCTCCGGCGGGGCGAGCGGGACAAGTATGATATAGCAAAATATGGGGATTAAACGGCCATAGCGGGAAGTGACTCGCCGCGACCTCGGGGGGACGGGAATGATGCAAAAATTAAATAACAAGAATTGAAACGGCCATTGGGGAAGTTACTCGCCGCGGCCTCGAGAATATGAACAGAATATAACAGAATATAGAGAAAATATGAGAACAGAAATTTAAACGGCCATTGGGAAGTGACTCGCCGCGGCCTCGATGATATGAGCAGAATATAACAGAATATAAAGAAAATATAAGAACGGAAATTTAAACGGCCATTGGGGATGTGACTCGCCGCGGCCTCGATGATATAAGCAGAATATAACAAAGCATAAAGAGATCGTAGGAATAGAAAATTAAACGGCCATTGGGGAAGTGACTCGCCGCGGCCTCGATGATATAAGCAGAATATATAACAAAATATAAAGAGAATATAGGAAACAGAAATTTAAACGGCCATTGGGGAAGTGACTCGCCGCGGCCTCGATGATAAGATGTGATCGCCAGGGGCCAAAAGACCCCAAAATAAGAAGGTGATCGCGCCTACCTCAAGAGCGGGAGATGGCGGGTTGCTTCTTCCTCTCCTTCCGGCCGGCCGACGGAGAGGGCTTTCCTCGGGTACCCTTGCAAGACAACGACAAATAAATGACAAGTGGATTAGAAAGACGGAGGTGTAGTATTCGAATCCTTGCGATAAAAATAACGAAATGATGGCAAGACACACACCTGGTTGGTGTTATCTTTTAAACCCCTCTCGGACTCGAGTAGGAGGAAAATGAGATGATGGATGTAAGAAGTATAAGAGAAGAGGCCCCCTTGTGAAGGGGGATAGATGATGCAATATGATGAATGTAAAGGACTATGGAGAAAAAGGGGAAGAACAGGCTTATTGGATGAGCCGAGGGTGAAATCCGGCGGAGCTCCGGCAGCGTGGGGACGACGTGGAAGCGCGGTGGATGAAGATGACCTTCCTCTCGCGAGCGTGAGCACCCGAGAAGCCGGCAGAACCTCCACCTACAAAAGAACCCACGGGTTAGAAAAATGACTCCGTAGCCTCTGGGCTGCGGCAGCCTATCGGATCACTGCTTCGCTCTTAGAACTGAGGGGGTGGGCCTCTATTTATAGAGTTCCGGAAGGTGGAGGCGTCCAGGACCCTGGACACCTCCATCAGGGCCGAAATAATATTTTATTCTATTTTTATTGATTTTTTTTAGAATACTTTTATGGGGGCGTCCAGGGTCCCGGACGCCTCTAACAGGTCCACCGAAAACCGACGACGGCCGCACGCGGTTTGGCACAACGCGTGGTTTTGTGAGCGGCGCCTCGTGATTCAGAAATGGGCGCGTCCAGTCAGCTGGACGTCTCTAAATTTGGCTTTTTTCACACACGACAAAACGTCGTTCGGTGGCCGGCACCCGTGAGTGAGTTAATGGAGGCGTCCAGGGGCCTGGACGCCTCCAAAAGTTTATTATTTTTTATTATTTTTGTCTTTTATGCCAAGGCTGGCATTTTATATATTTTTTTTACATGTTTTTATGGAGGCGTCCAGGGGCCTGGACGCCTCCATTAATATATACATTTTTTTTTAATTTTTTTATTTTTATATGCCAACTGGCAATATATATATATTTTTTTATATTTTCTTTTTATGGAGGCGTCTAAATTCCTGGACGCCTCCATTAATTTATTATTTTTTATTATATATTTTTTTTATTTTTTTTATTTAATTTTGGGCCCTGAAGAAAAAATAAAATAAATCAAAATCATGGGGGCGTCCAGGGGCCTGGACGCCCCCATTAAGACCCACCCGGGTCCTTGGATCAGGCGTCGGCGGCCGCCTGGCAGACCCCCTTCTTGATTCCGGAACCTCTTGATGCGTTCGACTGGTGTTGATGCCGTTCGAATGCCGTGACGGGACGATTCCGGATGCCGAAAAGGGCGGAAGAAGACTCAGGAAAAGGAAGCACTCGAGCGATTCGAAATGCGTAGGCCATCGCGGGGCGTCGTATAATAATATGAGACTTTCTTATGAGACGTCAAGAATGGCGTGTCTACACTTCCTAGCCCACTAATTGAATGGGTTTTATTCATAAAATGTTGAAATCCTCATCCAACAAAGGGGTCTCTCTCTATCTTTCTCTCTCTCTCTCAGTTCATATTTGAAAATGAGACGGGGGCAGATTCCAATGATTGGAATCCCCCGACAGCTCCATCGCCTATTCAAACCTCGCTCGCGAGTGTCGATTTATGTGAGAGAAAATAGACACATTTTGTTGGCCTCTATCGAAAGTTGGAGAAGCTTGTGCTGGGCAACTTTCGGACGGATTTCAAAAATTACGTTAAATGAACTTTGAAACCCTTGATCCCCTTCTTCCCCCCTTGCCCCATCTCTAGAACACGACCTTGAACGCGATCTTCTGTAAGTGTGATTCGAGCCTCTTAGAATCACCTAAAGATCTATTGGATTCTGAGTTTCCAGCTGCAACTTCTCACAGGAACATCAAGGAACAAGAATTCTTAGAAGAATAGAGGAAGAAGAGACCATGGAAGGAAGACTTGTAAGGGAAAGCATAGGAAGAGGGAAAGGTTCACAGGAGGAGAAGAAATAAGAGTTTGTAGTTTATCAATCAAGCCTAACCTTCTCACAAGCCTTCCATTGCTTATTTATACCATGTACATAGCAACTGAAGCTATGTCACAATGTGGCAAGTCATTCTGTAAACTATGTAACTGAATCAAAAAAATAAAACTAATTTCTTTCTTTTTTACATTTTTCTCTAACTAATTTTTTGGCTAACTTTTCTAATTTCTCTACGCTAACTATCTTACAAAACAGTCAATGATGACCGTTGGAACAGTGCCCGCTGAGTCGCGACTGTTACAACATCTCGATTGACAGCTCAACTCCCCAGGCCCTTAACAATCTCACGACGGAACCCAAGACCCTCGCGGCTCCCCGTCCCCCAAGTCCGGATCGGCTGTCACTCCAAGCAACCTTCTTCGATCGCAGCAATGCCGTGGAAGCCTTCTCCGGCCGCCATGGTGAACAAGGGCATGGCAGTACTCCGACAGTTCACGCTCGGGAAAGCGAAGTCCACCGGTAGGAATGCCCAGGGGTGCATCACCGTGCCTTCCATTGGGGCGGCGCCGCCAAGCTGCTGCTCCACAGGACCGACCTCAAGCACAGCATCTCTAGCGTGGGCATCGTGGAGAGGATCGAGTACAACCCCAACTGCTCCTCCAAGATCGCCCTGGTGCGGTGGGTCGAGGGGAGCACCCCGCCGCCCCCTCGGGAGGGGCGCGACGCGGAAGTGGACCAGGACCTGACCTCGCTGCGGAATAAGGTCCTCAGGTCCGCCACGGCCGCCTCCGATGGCGAGCGATTCGAGTTTGCTTCTCTCCCTGGGAAATCGGGCCAAGCTCGCACCGAGGATGTCTTCTCCTCCCCCCTTTCGTCTTCCCCGAAGGCTACGGAGGTCTTGTCCCCTTGGTGGGGTCGTGGGTCTGCGAGGATAGTGGTGGCTGGGGTGAAGCCCACTTTCTTCGGCTCATGGGTGAGAGACGAGGTCGGAGTAGGGGAATTTTCTCTTGGCAAGATTCGGGAGTGGAGGCCGGATCGCTCTATCTGGGTGCATAGGATCAAGTGTAGGGCGGCGATCTCCTAGCAGAGTATTAGGCACCATTGTACTCTAGGGATGGTTGGAGCTGCTCAGCATGGCGAAGGGAAGTCAAAGGTGGATCTTGGTACCTTCTTTCTTCTGACCCGATGGCTTACTCGAATACAATTTAAATAGTTGTCCGGTTTCCTACACAACTGAAGGGGGGAGTCTTCGTGGGAACGATTTGGGGACTCCGGCGAGGTAGGTCAACTTCTAAGATCCGTAGATCTCAGTGTGTCTTTCGATGGATATCACCATCTCTTGTTTATAGGGTGCTTCACCCACCTCCCCTCTGTCCCACCGTCTACTGTGCACCCATCCCACATATCTTGAAATCACGGTGAGTGTCTCCCAACGGGCATTCCACTGTCGGTGCCATATTTCATTTGTTGGCCATGTACTAACATCTCCCACTTGGCCAACAAACTATTATATCCCCACTCTCCGTGGGTGGTATAATATTTCTTTTGAATCACTCCCACTATCCATGAGTAGTGTTTCCACTCACCATCACTACTCATAAGTGCTATACTCTCATTATCCATGAGTAGTATTTCTGATATACTCCCACTATCTGTCAGAGGTACCATTCTTCTCATTGTCTCACTATACGCGAGTACTGTTCTGATACACTCCCACTATCCGTCAGAGATATCATTCTTCTCATTATTTCACTATACATGAGTACTATTCCGATACACTCCCACTATCCGTCAGAGGTATCATTCTTCTCATTGTCTCACTATACGTGAGTACTATTCCGATACACTCCCACTATCCGTGAGAGGTATCATTATTTTCATTATGCATGAAAATATTTCTTTCTGACTTATATATTCCTAAGCTCCATTAAGCCAACATGCTTAATGAAATTTTCTGCTGAGATACTTTTCGTCAATGGATCAGCAATCATATCACTTGTGGGAACATAAGTCACTTTTATTTCCCCTTTCTGTACAATATCTCGAATATAGTGATATTATACTTCAATATGTTTTCCTCTTGAACTGTTTGCTCTACTGTTAATCAGGCTAATAGCCGCCTGATTACCACAGTACATCTCAATTGGTCCATCTACCAAGTTGAGATTCAAATCGTTTAAGAATCTTCTGATCCAAACTGCATGAGTAGCAGCTGTACTACATGCAACGTACTCAGCTTCCTGTGTGTATCGAGCAACACACCATTGTTTCTTGCTTCCCCAAGAAACAGCAGCACCACCAAAGATGAATAAATGTCCCGACGTGGACTTTTCGTCATCTTTATCTCCTCCAAAGTCTGCATCCGAATATCCGAGAACCTCAAGCGTATCGACTTGATAAACAAGACTGTGGTGCAAAGTTCCTCTCAGATATTTCAAAATCCTTTTAACAGCTTCCCAATGTGTTGGACCAGGATTACTTTTGTATCTACTTACCAAACTGACTGGGTATGTCAAGTCCGGTCATGTAGACATCATTGCATACATAAAGCTTCCGACTGCTTGTGCATACGACACCATGAGCGGCTCATGTGCCTCTCCGGGGTATTGACCCTTACACAACTATTTCTGATGGACTAACGGCGTAGGTGCCGGATTGCTATTCTGTATTCCGAATCTCTTGAGTACATATCTCAAATATTTTTCCTGATTTATACTCAACATTCTAAACTTTTTATCCCTTAAGATTTGTACACCAAGAACATAGGATGTCTCACCCATGTTATTCATCTCAAACTTTCCGCTAAGTTCAAATTTGACTTTATTCAATATTTCTATGTCATTACTGGCGAGTAAAATATCATCCACATACATGGATAACATGGTATATTTACTCCCACTATTCATGACATACACACAGTTATCTAACTTATTTGAAACAAACCCTAGTTGGATAATTACTTCGTGGAATTTGAGATATCATTGTCTAGAAGATTGTTTTAAACCATATATTGATTTCTTTAACCTGCATACCTTTTCCTCTTGACCTTCCACCTGAAATCCATCAGGTTGTTGCATATAGATATCTTCCTTCAACTCTCCGTTGAGGAATGCTATTTTTACATCCATCTGGTGCAGCTCTAGATCAAAATATGTAACAATTACCAAGATCATTCTTATGGATGCAAACTTAGCCACTAGAGAATAGATTTCTTGAAAATCTATACCTAGTTTCTATGTAAATCTCTTGGCAACTAATCGGGCCTTATATTTATTAATAGACACATCAGCTCGAAGCTTTTTTTTGAATACCCATTTACATCCTATAGCCTTTCGATTCTTTGGTAGATCACATAATTCCCATGCATTGTTCCTTTTCATGGAATAAATTTCCTCATTCATAGCATCTTGCCATGATTCTGTATCATACAATTTCATCGCATCTATATAATTCATGGGATCTACGTACTTTTCATCTTCCATGTCTATCATCAGACATGAAGGCTCACGTGAATACAAATGATAATCATCCATCCATGATGGTGGAGTTCTCAATCTTTTGTTGCCAATTTCGGGTTGACCAGGCTGCATTTCATTCATAGATACTGGTTCATTTTCCATATTTTGATGTTCTTCCTCAATTTCTGGATTATTTCTAGGGATATCATTGTAATAGTCATCATCTATTATAAGCAGATGTTCTTTCTCTTTTTCAAGAGATTCCTCTTCCTCTAGATTTTCTAGAAATGTCGCATCCTTATATTCAACGATCCCTTTTTCCTTATTGAAAAATCTGTAACCAGATGATTTCTCACAATACCCTATGAATATACATTTCAATGTCTTTGAGTCCAACTTATCTCTAAGTTGACTCGGAATGAGAACGTGGGTAATTGACCCCCATTTCTTGAGATGACTCAAATCGAGTTTCCTCCCATTCCATAATTCATAAGGTGTACTTTCTACGGATTTTGTGAGGATTCTGTTTCAGATATGATGTGCGGCAATCAATGCCTCTCCCCATAAATTTTTAGGGAGACCTGAATGCGATAGCATACATCTAACAACATTCATTAAAGTTATATTCTTTCTTTCTGTCACACCATTCTGTTGTGGCGTATAAGGCATTGTCACATATCTTTTAATTCCGTGTTCTTGACAATATAACTCAAAGTCTTTTGAGTTATATTCCCCACCTCTATCCGTTCTTAATAACTTAATATTCCTTCCATGTTACATTTCTACTTCCATTCTATATTTCCGGAAGCAATCAAATGCCTTTGATTTTGCAGAAATCAGATAAACATAGGCAAATATAGAATAATCATCTATGATGGTTATGAAATATTCCTTGTTGTTATATGTCTTTATACTTAGGGGGCCAAAAATGTCCGAGTGGACCAACCCTAATAATTCGTTTGATCTATGTCCCACTGCGAAGGGTTTCTTAGTCATTTTTCTTACTAAGTAATATTCACAAGGTGTTAATTCCACCTTTGACAAACCCGACAGTAGGCTCATCTTTATCATTTGTTCCATTTTAGATTTTTCGGGATGTCCCAATCTAAAATGCCATAGATCACATTCCGATAAAGAACACAATGAATACTCAGAAACTTCAATATTATTATTCTCAGTGTCAATTACAGAGATACAAAATAAATCATGCTCCGGGACAAACCTCCCCATGGTAAGTACTTTCCTATCTTTCCCTATTGACACTCGGTTGTTGTAGAAACGCACTTCCATGCCGTTTTTCATCAAGGCCGGTACAAAGATTAGATTCCGCCGGATTCCAGGTGCATAGAACACATCCTTGAAGACCATTATGTTATCCCCAAGATCTAGTCTATATCTACCAACACTTTCTACATCGAGATAGGTGTTGTTACCCATGTAAATCTTATGTTCTCCTGCCTTAAGCTTGTTTAGCATCACCAGCCCTTTCTTCGTCTTTACAATATGACGAGTGGCTCCAGAGTCGACCCACCATTCATTTTAGTCAGTCATCACGGCATTGCACTCCGTGACGCCTATGAATTCTCTCTTTCTAGCTCTTCTATTTTTCGGGTGTTTATTTCCACCCTCATTGCATTACTTTTGGGGACAATTTACCATAAAGTGGCCAAATTTCCCACATGTGTAGCAAGCACCACTCGAAACTTTCTTTTCTTTACCGTGGAACTTGTTACCCTTAAACTTCGGCCTTTGTGCTCCGAGTGGATGATTCTGGCCGGTGAACTTCCGGTGTACAGCATTAGCCTCATGCAGGTGCGCTTCTAGTTCTTTTATCCTGGCCATTATGTCTTGCTCAATTGCTAACCGAGCTGACAAATATGTGACACTTATAATGGAACCACTCATTCTTAAAGTTGTGGCAGCCATGTCTAATGATGCTGGCAAACTATTTAACATAGTCGCCACTTGCATCATGTCTGGAATTTCGGTTCCAGCAGTCGATAGCTCCTTAGCCATGACAATCATTTTATTTACATGCTCAACTATATTATCACCTTCCTGCATCCTACATGTGTTGTAACGATGCAATAAGAGTTGAGTATTAACCTCTGTTTTGATGTCATACTTCTCTTTGATAGTTTTCCACATTTCATTGGAGGTTTTATAAGTTTCAAAAAACTTTATTAAATTATCCTTTATGAACATGAGCATTAGGCTCTTAGCCTTTTGTCATCTATTAACCATTGCTCCCGTTTTTTCTTTTCCACTTCCGTGGATGTTTTAATAACTTCTAGAGTATTGGTGTCAATGACATGTTCTATGTTGTCATGGATAATGGTATATCGGATTTTTCGGTGCCACATGTCAAAGTTGATTCCATTAAGTTTGCCTAATTTAGCCAACTCTGAAGCAATGAGTTTACTGACCATCACGATTATAATAAATCTAAAAATTGAATAGCTTAATTTAATTATAAAACTAAATATGATGATAAAAATTAAACTAAAGTTTAAGTTGATTAATTCTATTATTTATCTGTGAAGGGTTTGTATTTTATTTTATCTTATTTAATTTGTGATCAAAAATAATTAATCAACAAAAATGATCAATCATGCAAAAATATCATGCTTAAATATATAAAGTTTTTTAAACTAATTATCAAAGGACAAATATCAATATAAATTAATTATATATCAATCTCTCGTGACATGAATAATATTATGTGATGACTTTCAAATTTAAAATATCATATGGGGTGTAACAAAATAAATATATTAATTGAACGGGGATATACCAGACTCGATACGGCAACAAGTGTGGTTGACTATGTATTGCAGAAATATTATTTTAGTTTCACTGGATGTGATGACCTTTCAAAATCGTAATGGAGTTCACGTGAAGCGCGAGAGAAGGAGTAAGGGCATCCTCGGTGGCAGTGTAAGGAGACTGACAATTTATTGATTCTAGGGTTAAAAAAAAACTAAACTTAGAAACATGATTTCCGTGAAAGGTTTACGTAAAACAAAAAGAAACACCCCATGTTTATTTAATCAGCCTACAGGTTCAATGCTAGTAGCCTAGTACACTAAGATACCCTGGGATTATTTTATATACACAGCCTTCTTTCCCAAATGCCCAAGCTAATGCCAGGTTCATGAACTCTCCCTTTTATTATGCCCGACAGATGGTAATGATGATTAAAAAAAAATTTACTGTGATATGTAAGTCACTATCCTCTACCCCTTTGAACTAGACTATGTGCCCCCTTTGTCGGATGAGAGGCGCCTCATACCCCTTTATTGCCCTGACAGATGGTAGGTTGATGTAAACTCAAGAGATGACAGGATGATTCACGTAAACGAGATATTGTACTGAGATATGTATTATGTAACGATGGTGCACACAAATGATAAAACTTTATTTTATATGTATATTTTATGTCTTAAATTTTCTATCTGTTATGACATGAGTGGTCAGGACATGATTAATATACTACAGATGTCAGCAACTTTATAATACCCACTTGGCAGTCTTTGTTCCCTTCACGTGAGTGAAGGGCAGTCTGTGAGGCCGCTCCTCCCTTTTTTTTAATCAACCGTAAAACATGGAAAAGGGTGGGGTGGCTTCTTTTCTTTCCCCGTCAGTGGAAGGCACTTACCTCGTCGTCGCATTAGCGAGTTACCAAGGTGAAGCGGCGGTGGTGTCCTGTGAGAGAGCATGGCAGCGGCAACGGCGGTGGTGGGAGCCGCAATGGCAGCGGCGGCTGCGGTGGGCGGCCGACGAGGATCGCTGCGGCGACGCTGGCGGTGGCGTCCGGGGGCGCTGCAGCAGGCAGCGGCCAGGGGTGAGGACGGCGTCCGGGCGGTGCTCGCTCGACGGCAGCGGTGGCCTGGGAGTCGACGGCAGCAGCGGCCGCAGCAGAGGCACTAGACGCGGTGGAGGGAGGCCGACAGAAAACAGACGGCGTTCGTGGGAGCCGCAGTGGCGGTGGCGGAGGGAGGACATCAGCGGCAGTAGCAGAACGGCGGCAACGATCAACAGCGCGGCGGGGACGGCAGCAGCGTGCGCGGGAGCGCAGCATCAGCTGGGAGCCGCAGCGGCGGTAGCAACAGTGAGGCAGCGGCCACGATCAACCGCAGCAGACGGTAGCGGCGGCCGGGCGTGTGAGGGCGGCGGGGACGGCCGACGAGGTCTGCAGGTGACGACTGGGAGGTGGCGGCATGGGCGTCTGCACGCGGGGAGGACAGCGGCAGCGACGATGCTGGAAGCCGGTGGCGAGGGCGCAGCGACAGAAGCGACGGCAGCAGCAGCTGAGGGCCGGTGTCAGATCTGCTCTGGGGGGTGTCTTCGTGGGAACGATTTGGGGACTCCGGCGAGGTAGGTCAACTTCTAAGATCAGTAGATCTCAATGTGTCTTTCGATGGATATCACCATCTCTTGTTTTGTTTATAGGGTGTTTCACCCACCTCTCCTCTGTCCCACGGTCTACTGTGCACATCTATCTCACAGATCCGGAAATCACGGTGAGTGTCTCCCAACGGACATTCCACTGTCGGTGCCATATTCCATTTGTTGGCCACATGCTAACAACAACCGGCATGGAGTTGTGTTCGTCATGTAGCTTACCAGGAGAGCTTAACCCGAGTCTGTTGATTTTTCCGGCATAGGTTAAGGATTGAGCGTAATATTGTGAAAAGCGGAATCATCATCTCGATCGGCAGAACATCTGCTTATTGGACCAAGAGCTCCGTCGTGCTGATCGATGTCAATGTACTATATTTTTTTAGTTTTTGCTCTTTTATCTCTGGCATGGACTCTAATAAAGACGTTCCCATATTGTTGCCAACAAACAAAACCTAGAAAATCGAAAGAGATAGTTGGTACTTTCTGAGAGTGATAGTGGAGATAGGTCAATGATGAAAGGGGAAGGTTCCACAAGAAGCAGTGGTAACTTTTCAGATGCTGCATTCATTTCTTTTTATGGAGGTTTGAAGCTTTTGTGAATTGGCTACGTACAGGACAAAATGGAAGCATAGATGGACAGGGAAAGATGTGGTGGGAGCTCTGGTGGAACAGAACTCTCCAGCACACTAGGGGGCACCTCCTTGAGCTAGTGAACTCTCATAACATCCTCGTCTCCATTGTCACCTTCCTCAACTCGCCCTTCTGGACGATCCACCCCGTGTATTGCAAGTTCCTCTCCCAAGCTTTGTTTTGTTTATTATTAGCACCTTACCTTTTCCATATATGACTTCACATTTGAGATGTTCTTTTACATAGTCCAACAGTAACACTACAAGGAAAAAAAATATGCTGCTTAATCTTTATCTTGCAGCAATATGGTGATCAAAGATGTCACCGTGTTGGCTTCCCCTTCACTCCCCAAATACTGATGGAATAGACCCAGGTATGCATATAGTGGCTGTCCAGAAATGTTGACCCACTCAATACAAGAGTGATCTCTTTTGGTGGCTCCCTGCAATATAAACTAGTCTTTATAAGTAAGCTGCATCACCTAGATGCAAGAAGAGTTGCTCAGAGTATCGCCCCCTGATTCTCCTTAATAGGTTCTTGATTGTGTGCAGATTCAATCATTAATGTTTGTATATAAGACTGTTACGTAGAAAGTGGAGATGACTTAGCAGCTGTCAAGAGTGGTTGGGATCAATATGGCATCGCAATTGCTTGACCCAGCTCCAACGTCGTCATTCATAGGGTTGGAATTGGGAGTGAAATGTCTGGTGGGATACAAGACATCTGGGTTGAAGACCTGCATGTTAGGGATTCTGCAGCTGCAGTTCAGGTGAAGAATGATAGAGGCAGAGGCGGGTTTATTGTTAACATCACAATAACAAATGTGACCATGAAGAGGGTTAAGATACTCATAAGATTCAGCAGGGGTTCCAATGGTCACCCGGACTATGCCTAGAATCCAAATGCACTTTCAAAAGTTGAGGGCATTTTTATAAGTAGAGAAATACTAGTTACACGTGTGGATAGGTAGGAAAGTTATGTGTCCAATGCGATATTAGTCAAAGCACCGGCATGCTGGTCCCACCCAACAGGTTCCTTAAATACTCTCGTGTCTTTTCCCATAAAATTATTTGTGGCCCTTGATAAAGTTATTTGTCACCCTTGTAATTTGTCACTCTTAGTGTCAAGAGTGATAAATAAGCAACTAAGGGTGACAAATGATTTTTTTGCATTGGGACGAATGTGAGTCTATATAAAAAATTGAGAAAATAAAGGGGATAAATAATTATCTAAAATTAATAAATAGATATCTAAGTGAGACAAATAATCAGCTAAGGGGAACATAAAATCACTCATGTCTACGAGGAGTCTCCAATTAAGGGTAACAAATAACATAATAAGAGGGACAAATAGTTATCTAAGGCTGACAAATATATATCTAAGAGAGATAAATAGTTAACTAAGGGGGACAAAGTCACTTATGTCCACGAGCAGTCTCCAATTAAGGGTGATAAATAATATAATAAAGGTGATAAATAGCATGGCGGGAAATGTATTTTTTTTGAAATCTCATTCAACGTCATGATGGCAATATGATGTCACCTTGGAAATACGTGAATTTTGACAGATCTGACACTCTACGTAGATCAATTAATGCGGTTTCACACGGCTGTTCGAGCAAATCATTACTACATTTTTGTTATAAGTAATGTCATTGGTCTGAATATACAGAGAGCACCACTTTTAGAGGTTGTTAAAAGGGCGAGCTTCAAGAATATATGCCTGAGAAATGTTAGCTTGAAAGGGATAGCCCCACCAGCAGAATGGTACTGCGAATTTGTTTCAGGGAATGCTTGTGAAGTGTTCCCAAGTCCATGCCCACAACTCAGAAAGACTTCTTCATCGTGGTGCTTCCATTGATTGACCCAGCTAGCAATTGAGGGTGCATAATGATACAAAATTGTCAAGAATGAGCTCAGAAAGTGCAAGGCCTGCCACTCGTCAGAGGCTGTCGAAAGTCATTTCTCCTTGGGATCCTGGCTTCGACGTTTCTCCTTTACAGGTCTCAGAAATCATTCTGTGAAGTTGAGTATTCACAGGGGACAACAATTGGTTGTTCATTATCTTTCATGGAGGCCAATGAGGGGGAAGCAATTGGTTCATATCTTTCATGGAGGGCAATGAGGGGGAAGGAATATACACATGGTCATGTCATTTTTCTCCACACAGAGAGAAACAGCAGCAACAGTTCTTTTAATTTAGATTCTTTTTCCTGTACAAGAAAGCCCAGTGGGGGCATCAACAATTTTGGCATTTAGAGGAGCCATACTCTTTTCTTTTCTTTTCTTTTCTCTTTCTTCTTTTCTCATTGCAATTTAATTTTGAAGCATACATTGTGAGACTCTCCCTGAAAGAGCGGATGTACATAAAATCTCTTTGTTTGAGCGATGTAATAGATGAAAAAATTAATGGGAGTTTACAATTCTGCATTTGAGGAGGAAAATGTATGTTAGAAGAGTCGGCCTATTCTAATTTACCTTCTGTCTCTTCACCCAGTGTTTAATGCATCTGCCATCTTAGACCATTATGAATTAAGATGAGTGAATTATATCCGACCAATAAGAATAAAGGAACAGAAAAAAATAGATAGTAGTGTGCATATTTTTCCTTTTCAAACGCTCCAATTGCTTTCGCTGATAAGCTTCGTACTCGTACACATAGATACACGAGGGGGGCAAACTAAAATGGGGAAAGGGGACTATATATGAGCAGAAGAGCCCAAGCTCTGTTAAATCAAATGGAGCATTTTAAGTGCACAGAGGAGCAGGGCGCTGCAGGTTTCCGGCATCACCATTTCCAGAACACGTTGGAGCCGCACTTGTACTTGTCCTTCCCTTCACACTCGATTTCCAGGTCGTCACTAAGGAAAGGCACTTTCTGCATCAAACCAAGAAGAACTGCATCAAGAGGAGGCCAAACTCTCTTTTTAAGACGATTAAGAATGGCAAGAAAGGCAGGGAAGGGTGGGGCAACATGGATGTTTGGGAAGTTTTGGGAAAGTCTAGACCTTTTGCTTGGCCAAATCTTGGCAGCCGGTGAAGTTCTCCGGGAACTTGCACGTTCCGAACTCCACGGTGTAGGCGCGGGCAAAGTTGGCCCCGCTGGTCGCCAACCTCTTCTTGTCATTGAGCTCCTGCAATCATTCGTGCATATTAATCAGCAAGATGATAGATAGAAGGGGGGGGGGGGAGAAGATCTTGATGTACGGAGTTGATGGTAATTAACTTGCTTAAGGGGCCTGGAAAGTTGAGAACTTTATCGTCTGTACTTATGTTGGCTCTTTAACCAGCGAAATATTTGAAGGTGATGGAGAGAGAGTTAACCTTGTTGGCCTTGCTCTTCTCAAGGTATTCCTCGATGACGCCGGCGTTGGCTGGTGAGGAGGAGGCAGCGGTGGCGGCGAAGAGCGTGGCGGCCAGGCCGAGGAGGGCGGCTCTCCTCCCCTCGCTTCCCTTGTTCTCCTTGATGGAGACGGCGGGGCGAGCCTGCTGGGCGCGTATTCCCGGCAGCTTGGGGCCGGACGATGCGGTGGGCGGCACCGCCGAGGGGGCTGACGCGAGCTTCCAGCTCGGGTCGGAGGCGCCCGGGAGGGCGTAGCTGCATGCCAGGACGCTGGAGTTCATGGTGGCCATGGGTTGCCGAGCGGAAAGAAGAGGGGGGGAGGGAGGAGCTGCACCGGGTTGGGTGGGTCGGCTGCGGAGACGGGGATGCTGGGACGAGCGTGTGGTTTGTGTAAAGCGGTTGTGATGAAGATACGATGGAGAGCATGCGTGGGGAGTCCCGGGGATTGTGGTGGGAGTGTGGATAAGGTGTGATTGCCCGACGCCTATTGGCAGCATCGTCTTCTTTGTGGGGCCTCAAAATCTTCTTGTTGTGGGTGGGATTGAAAGATGCCTGCTCTCTCTCTCTCTCTCTCTCTCTCTCCTCACCAAAAAAATGATTATATACTTTTATAGTAAGAAAGAAAGAGCAAGAAAGTTTATTTTTCAAATAATTATCTTTATTTTTTTAACTAAATATAATATTATAGTGTTACATCTTTTACCAAGTTTTTTACCATTCTTATCTTAAGGGTCCCATCATGACTTCGGATTGATTGAAGAGAATACCTTAAGTTTGACGGAGCATTAAAGGTTGAAATGAGATAAGAATCCGATGATGATCACAATTTGTATTAACTAATAAAAACATAAGCAATGCTCCCCTTTTTTAACTACGTTAAGTACAAAAATTAATTAAACACATTTTTATGAGAAGCGAAGAGCTTCCAATCCAAGCATTTACAAATATGAAACACTCTCCCACTGATGTTCGGCACGAATTTTTGCTCAAAACAGCTAGATTAACACACTGCGCTGAAGTCATTCTTTACTCGTACCCAGGTCAATCCGCGGGGGAAGTTAAGGTTGAAATGAAATCTAGCGAGTGTCAACTCATTGGTAGAGTGTACAAGCCAACTCAATTTTGAATTGAAGTCGAAAACAAGGGGACGAGATTGTTTATGGATTGCGATGCAAACGAGTGGACCTAACCTGAGAAGTGCCCTGTTCGATCTCTACTAGTTAGATCGAGTTTGAACCTGGCTCCATAGTCGACGAAAACATGTAAGACACGTTTAAGTGGGACTCGGTTTATATTTCGAGAACTTGAAACTCGGCTCGACAGACGACTTGCTCATAGGAGACTGGCGAGTTTAGATCATACTTCACAAACCTTACTGTAGGTCACAGTGCTGCTTGACAACAACAGTACATATCACATGGAAACTGGCGAGTTTAGATAATGCAGTCGACCAAAACAATACTATTACCAGCATACTTTTGCACAAGATTACTGGTTAAAATCCTCAGGAATAAAAGGTTGTCGAGAGATTTAGACTTTAGAACTGACCCGGAAGAAAGCACGCTACAAAAGGCACCCGATGTCCCATTAAGAAGCTCGAAGACGTTCTAAAGAGCGCTGCTCAGACACGAGAGAGAGGGAGAGAATCGCAATAATAAATAAACCACGACCAAAACTGATAAAAAAACTAAGATTACGTAGTTTTCAATCTATTAGTCCACAAAATTCAAGATAGATTATCAGCCAAGGATCCCGACCGACAAAAGGATAATCTCCCGGAGAGTTAAATCACCTCCCTGATGCCTTAAGACTACCATCTGCCAGAGCCCTAAACAAAATGATTACACCCTAATTATGCTCAAGCATCGAGACAGTGCCCCTGAATTTGGAATAGCCAGCTTCAAGTTCAAACCAGGACTCCAAATCAATCAACTTGTTGAATTCCTCAAACGTGGCCAACTTGTGGAGTTGGCCCTTGGTGCTTCCTGCCTCCTTTAGTGTCTTAAGAATGCTAGTTATAGCATGTGCAGATGCATATAAGGACGTTAAGGGATGCACAATGAGATGGAAACCCATCGCTTTCAACTCCTCTGGTGTGTGCAAGGGTGTGACTCCCCCTTCAATCATGTTGCAGACCCTGTAGCCTGTTGTCCTACGTCCGATCTCCTTGAGTTCGTCATCGTTCCTGGGTGCTTCTACGAAGCATCCATCTGCTCCTGCCTGCATTTTTTTTATAAAAGAAGTTTGAACATAATCCATCAGCATGCATGATTAGGCCACCATTTTCAAGAATTATTCAAATGTCTGGTGTGGAAAAGAGGGCATGCGTATACCGATTTGCTATTATCCATTTCAAGAAACTGTCTTCAGAGAGAGGAAAAAGGGGGACAGTAGCTATGTCAGAATGCCTAAGTATGCCACCCAGATATCCATGTAAAGAATGTCAGTGAATTATTAATTTTTATGACAGCCAGAGACTTGCGACCAGGGTATAAAATTAGAGAGCAACAGGGACCATTATTATCAGCACCAGAGGAAAGCAGGAAGCCACAGCTTCAGATATCGAATTGCCTTTGTTCAGTATCATGATCTGCAAAAACATTTGCGAAGGAAAACTCATAATTTCTCTTCATAGAGGGTGGTGATACCTCCATGTACAGGTTGGCTCGAGCT